>JACVVK020000436.1:42500-45000 GCA_018292915.2 Batillaria attramentaria | reverse complement strand
AGCCGTGGGTTAAATTAACCTCGAGTTCTACACAGGGGCCCTGCTCCTCTCTTTCAGTTCATTCTTCAGTTCATGAATCTTCACTGAATGACAGTAATCTTGAAAGTCCACTCTGGTCTATGAATACAGGCTACGACCCACAGATACGGATTTCAAAGAAATGCTATAAAACATAACACTGCGCATGACACCCTGAAAATACTTTAAAATTCAGAGAAGAAAAAATCCAGCAGCAAAAGACTCATGTGTAGCCTAAATTTCAACAAATTCCACTTTTTTTGTTGTTGCAATGCTAGCAGCGACCAAATACCCCTCATTCCTCTGTCGTCTGCTAGCTCTTGTGCCAACCGCGCATGAATACAAATAGTCCACATGCCAGGCTCATTTTCCACTGTTTTCACTATTACCTGGCATGAAACCTATTTACAAAGCCAAGAAACAGCCCCAGATTGCATTTTTTACAACTCTGCACACACATCTAAAGAGGGGCAAAAATACTGTACTATATTTAGCGGAGGTACTACATGCCCCGTACATGCAAGATATTCCGGAACTAACTTTTTGCGGAGTTTGTACATAAACATTCCTTTGTTAAACTGAAAGTGGCACTGTAGGGGAAGAACTTCTAACACTTTAAGTTTTTGATCTGTTGAGAAGGTTGGTAGTGGTAATATTAATTTTGCAGCTCTCCTGTGTAAAGAATTCAGCCTCTTCAAATGAACTTCACTCGAACCGTCCCACACCGTTGACACATAGTCTATGTGGGACTTGATATGGGCATTGTAGAATAACTTACGCGTGTCAGCATCTGTTATGAATCGCAACTTTGAGGAGAGAGAGAGAGAGGAGGTGAAATGAAATGAAATGATATGAAACTTTATTTTTCCAAGGATAAAAGAAGTTGAGCGCATTCCTGCCCACAATCTTGTCCTTGCTAATCTACAAAAATTAATTGTACAACACACACACACACACACACACACACACACACACACACACACACACACACACACACACACACACACACACACACACACACACACACACATTAAACACCATGATAATAGAGCAAGTGGAACAAGTAAAATATATATACACGCCGTCGTATGTGTGTACAGTAATCAAAATATAATTTGGTTGCTACTGTACGTAATGACAGGGCAGAGCAGAGCAGAGAGAGAGAGAGAGAGAGAGAGCACTAACACAGCATTTCTCATTTTAGTTTTTTTATCCTCATTGTTACGTATTTTAGTTTCTGGTTTCTGCTATACTGGTCTGTTCTCTTGGTCAAGTTTAGAATTCAAGTTTAGAATTCACAAAATGGTGCGTGTACTGTCGCTGCGCGATAGCCGAGTTTAAGTAAATAACTTCATTGTTTTTTTTTTGTTTTTTTTTGTTATTTTTCCTGCCACATTTCTTTGCCGGCTCTAGTGGTGTTTCTCCCTGGTAATGGGTGGAATCGACGGAGGTCTCGGAAGTTGGGGCAATTTTTATTATGCATGATGATGGAGATGAGGATGATGGTAAGATGATGCTATGGAGGTCCGTGTGGTTTGGGACTGCGGGACAGGGCCGCATTCCACGCTTCCTGTCATAAATATCCCGGCATTAACCAGGCCCGGGAACTACGGCACCTGCGGTGCCGGCCGTGTAATCATCCACATCATAAGACGTGTCATACCAATGGAAGCACCCCCCCAAAGTCGCACCCGTGAAGTGGGTGAAGCTCGGCTGTGTGGCAACAGCCTCCCCATTGGGCCCATAGCACACCCGCTCTGGGTAGGAGCCGACCTAGGTAGGAAAAATCCCGCTTGCCTCGGCTGGGACTCGAACCCGGGTCTCCCGGTCCACAGTCCGAAGTGCTAACCACTACACTACGGGGGCCGGTATAACTTCATTGTTGTTTGTTCACATGATTCTGTTCCTATACGGATGGACACCTCCTAATCAGGAACCTGACAGGTTGGGTACGAGATTTATTACAGTTTGTATGCAGGATGCAACATGCTCAAGTAACACCTACCCATATTCAGTTAATCGGCTGTCACTTTACCGTGTAGTGGTTGAGGCAAGGGTAAATACACTCTTGTCTGGTACTATATTATGCGTGGGTTGGTTCGAGTGCGTGGGTTGATTCGAGTGTGTGTGTGTGTGTGTGTGTGTGTGTGTGTGTGTGTGTGTGTGTGTGTGTGTGTGTGTGAAATCATTCGACTTCGAGACTTGTGAGTTCAACGTCATTTTCCACAACGTATGGGTGATATCTGAGACGGGGCGACGAGAAAAAGGCCAGCACAAATATTTCAAGTGGCACCAGCCGGGGTTCGAACGTGAAACTATGGCCTTTAGAAGTGTTCATGACACAGACTACCTGTGTCTGCTCTGTGAGCGACCGGTATCATTGCTGCAGTGTGCGGGGCGGTCGGTGGTCTAGTGATTGAGAGACTTGTTACCAGTGCGAGAGGTCAGTGGTTCGAGTCCCACTCGGGGCAAAGAATTTTTC
>JACVVK020000436.1:0-40000 GCA_018292915.2 Batillaria attramentaria | reverse complement strand
GGTGCTCGCACCGTTTTTGACGCCTGAACATCCTGTTTGTGAAGCGTACTGTCCAACCGGTAGTGCAAACAGTTACAGTCACGATTCGCCAGAGTGCACAAGACATAGCCAGCGAGAAGACGTGACTGCTTAGTTACTGCTAGAATATGTTTCCAGTCTATGTGTAGACGATGAGTTTGAATCTATAGCGTAGTAGATCTATATCCTTTGGTGCAAATGCATTTTACGCAACCATCGCTCACAGACTGCAACATAAACATTAATTTATTTGACAAAAATATGCATATGAATATTAGGGATTTGTTGTGGTTTAATAATGATAATGATGATGATGATGATGATGATGATGATAATAATAAATGGTATTTGTAGGGTGCATTTCTTCAGAATAAAACTCAATGCGCTGATCACTCACCGACACTCACGCACATTTTACAAAGATAGACGGACGTACACTGGTGAAACTGACAGGTTACACAGGAATTCACTGGAAGGCTTTGCGGAATAGGGACGTTTTATGATTGCTCTTAAAAACAGACGGAACACATGTCGATGGCGACAGCGTACGAAACACATCTCAATGGCGAAAGCGTACGAAACACATGTCAGTGGCAACAGCGTACGAAACACATGTCAATGGCGACAGCGTATGAAACACATCTCAATGGCGAAAGCGTACGAAACATATGTCAATGGCGACAGTGTACGAAACACATGTCAATTGCGACAGCGTACGAAACACATGTCAATGGCGAAAGCGTACGAAACATGTCAATGGCGACAGCGTACGAAACATACGCCAATGGCGACAGCGTACGAAACACATGTCAATGGCGGCAGCGTACGAAATACACGTCAATGGCGGCAGCGTAAGGAACACATATCAATGGCGAAAGCGTACGAAACACATGTCAATGGCGAAAGTACGAAAAACATGTCAATGGTGAAAGCCTGCGAAACACATGTCAATGGCGACAGCGTACGAAACACACGTCCATGGCGACAGCGTACGAAACACGTCAATGGCGAAAGCGTACGAAACACATGTCAGAGGCGGCAGGGTATGAAACACATGTCAGTGCCAGCACAGCATACCGCACACCGTTTCGCCAGAATTATAGAACAGTGACAAAACACATGTCAAAGGCGTACCGCGTACCATTTTGCCAGAACTGTAGGGCAGTGACCGTGTCAGGAGTAGTAACAGTGTCTGCTGACAGAGAATCAGAAAACGATACTCGATTTCAAGTTGTACACTGTGGGCACCGGACAAAATGCTACAACAGCAAGTCAACATGTCTATCCATTACAGACAAATACGCAAACAGCAGCAACAACAACAACGACAACAACAACACCAACACCACACACACACACACACACACACACACACACACACACGCACGCACGCACGCACGCACACACACACAACACACACACTACTCTGCTTTGGAAATGTTCAGCCCACCAAATTTGAAAAAAAAAAATAATAATAATAATAATAATTTTATTTATATAGCGCTTAATCTACATGGAAGGTAGTTCGAAGCGCTTAGAGTACAGGTAAAGAGACAGATAGACGTGAAGGTTCAGGGCCAGGGCAACTGCATGTATGGTGCTTAATAAGGAGATGGAGAAAGACGGAGGGAGGTTAGACGGAGCTTTGAGATGAAAACAGGTAGGTTTTTAGATTTGTTTTGAAGGTTTCGAGGGAGGTTGACTGGCGGAGCGAAAGAGGCAGAGAATTCCAGGCTTTTGGACCAGCGTAGGAGAAGGCTCGAGAGCCAACAGAAGAATAACAAAACAAGAAAAAAAAAATGCACTACCCACAAGGAAAGTACAGGACGAGACAAACCTTTTGGGACGACGCCTTGGTCTTGTCCACTACTGCCCTGAGAGCCGGAATAATGGCGTTGGTAGAGCGTTGAAATTTCAATACTCCTGTCAGGTGTTCGACGCGTGGCTGAGAACCAAATATTTGTACGAACTTTTCCCTCGTTGTTCCGTCTTTGATATCAATCTAATGTTGTGGAAAAGCACGCTAAAACTCCCAAGCACTAACCCACCAACCCGATGAAGACGTTGACCCGAAGCGTTGGTTTGTCCCATCCTTCATTTCTCTTTCTGTTTTGTGCGTCTCTTTGTGCGTCCGCTCCTGCAGTCACCATCGCTTCTTTCAGCATCACACCACGAGTTCTGTGGTATAGTCGGATGAATGGAACGCACTTTGTGTGATATACATCATTATGTCCCACTCTGTGTTGACGGATAACAACCAAAAACTGTGAGGCACTAAAACAAAGTTATCTTGATGGAGAACGTGAGAAGTTGTACTTCGTGGATAGAACCTTAAATTAGTAGGTTTACGTGTACCATTTCAAATACGCAGTTCAGCTTGATTAGGGCGGGCGTGGGGGGGGGGGGGTGGATGGTGTTAGGTGGGTAAGTGGGGGGTGGGGGTGAGGGGGGGGGGGGTAATAGTAATTCTAACCACGCACCACGCTAAACGATATTATCAGCTATAATACCGGAAACGTATCCTGGACCGACAACCCAACAATCTTCTGATAACGATCAGTCATGGCCGCAGCCGGGCGAGACTTTCACACTCTCAGCGACTGTTATCAATCAACCATCAAAAGCTACGCGGTGTTAACGTTATTGATGAAAACAACGGATTTAGATAAGCGTCAGATTTGGCTTTTGTATAAATAAACGAGGGAACGCTTGGCTGAGATACTTTGATTCGCTCTCGAAACCTGGACGTTCCGCGTGAAAACGACATCACAACACTGATTGTTCATTCACCTCAGGCCAACAGCCGAAAGTCTTTTTGAGAGCAACATGGGTCTCTTGATTTTGGTGAGTACCTTATGCACAATCAGAAGACAAGTGAATCGTCTGTCATTTGCTGCTTTTGCTCTGAGTACTGGTCTTTTGAAGAGGTTCGTGTCTATACAACCTTTTCAAGATTCCCAACTTCCAGTGTACTACAGACACCTGTTTCGTTTCTGAAGGTCTTTAAAAGTATGCTTGCTGTCGATGGTGGGTTTTCCCATCAATTCCATTTCATGAAAACTAGTAGAGGAAGCTTGTTTCTGAAATTGTCCAACCTATTTAATACTCATAACATTTCGGGAAAAAGTGTCATTGTTTCAACCTATAGGTCAGAATTTGTATCCTACCCCCCTCAGATACTTTACAGAAACACAAACAGCACCATTTTGTGTTCTGTTTTACCTAGGTTGTGTGTGCTCGTTCATGGGTTTTGATTCATTCGTGTGTTAATTGTCTCAGCCTGTCTTTTATCATTTTACTTGTGTTATCTCTTCTAAATCTGTGCTCTTTTACTTTTTTTAGTTGTTCTCGAGTAGTGTACGTTTAGTGAATGTGTTGTTTTATGTTGTTGTTTTTGACTTCATTTTTAGATTGTAAGGCGCCTAGAGCTCGCTCCCCGGCGATAGGCGCCCTATTATTATTATTATTATTATTATTATTATTATTATTATAATTATTATTATTATTATTATTATTATATGGCAAAGACGATCGGAACTATTAGTGACTGAACATCTATCACCAGAGCCGGTGTCGTAGAACATTTCGGAACCACGATAAATCGGGACCGGTTCCAAAAAATCCTAGGATATTTCGGAACCATTCCCATTTATCCCGCACCTGGCAGACAAAATGCATGTGTGCTAATGACCTACTAGACGGTTCCGAAATATGCTGGTGGTTTTCAAATATCCTGGCGCTAGAGTCAAGATAAATCGGAATGGTTCCGAAAAATCCTGCCACCAGGGCCAGGATAAATCGGAATGGTTCCCATTCGTCCCGGTTTGGAAATATCCTGTGACACCGGTACTTTACTTGTCTGAGCTACCCCACTGCATCTTCGTGAACCCAAAAGAGGTTGACCGGGACTAGTACTTTACTTGTGCCGATTGATGTCCATGGAAATGTCAAAGAAAGCAATGTTAAACCTCCCCAAGTTGACCAAAAACACTAAAGTGATATAAGGGGGTGTTTAGGGGTTTAACGTCCTTTTCGGGTGCATTATTGCGGGTGCATGCAGAGTGGGTGGGTGGGTGTTTGGGGGTTTAACGTCTTTTTCACATAGGGTGATATCAAAGACGGGGCAACGATGAAAAAGCCAGCACAAATATTTGGCCCCAGCCGGGATCGAACTCACGAACCGAGCATTAGAAGTCCAACGCTCTACCATTCGACCATTCCGGCTCCCCGGTGCATGCAGAGACTAACGAATGTTCAGTCAGATTCGTAGAAACTATAAGCACTTTAAGACACACCCTCTTGGTTTAAACACTATGTGTAGATCTCAAACACCGTCAATGTTTGCTGAATACTCTGTTTTATGATTGTGTGTATATTGCAGACATGCCTGTTTCTGATCGGATGGTTGTCACCTTCACTGGCGGCCATGTCTGCAGAGGGCTTGGTGCATAACGTAAGTAAAGCTTTATTTCCATCATCTCTGCCAGCAAGAGCTACTTAGCCAACGGCCTGCCATATAGTCTGTGTAGCCATCCATGACTTGCTTCCTCGGGGCAAAGAATTTTTCCTTTTCGTATGTGGCACCGTTCATTCGGGCCGATCGTCGGGGGTTCTCTCCGGGTACTCCGGCTTCCTCCCCCTCTGCTTTGGAAATGTTCAGCCCACCAAGTTTGAAAAATAAATGCATATCTAAATTCCGAAATTTAAATAGCTGAGCTGACCCTTCGCACCACGTGATTGTAATGCGTTTATGTCCTGTGTGTGAGAGAATGCGTGTGATTCACGTGAGCGTGCGTGTTGGGTTTAGCTCGCGGCGCTTTGAGCCAAAATATTTGGGATAAAGCGCCTATATTAATGCGATTATTACTATTATTACTATTACTATCATTCCCGAGAACTAGAGGGTTAATTTTGTTGGTCAGGGCAGAGTCACGGGGAACGGTTTTTACTCAGTTTAGACCAGCAGTTTTGTGCTTTTGCCCTCATCGTTTCATAGCAAGCGTCGCAATTTACCGACAACAACTCAACGACCTCAGTTTAGACCAGCACTTTCTCTGCTTTCGCCTTCATCATTTCACGGCATGCGTCACAATTCACCGACAACAACTCAACGGCCTCAGTTAGGACCAGCGCATTTGTGCCCGCAGGTCAAAGATCACAAGTGCACGAGGCCTCAACATGCCTATATATTCCCTATTAGCCTCATCGTCACCCCAAAAATGCTTCGATCTAGAAACAAAAAAATAATGACTATGCACAGACCATTTAGGGGCAAGCACCCGACAGAAGTTAAAAAAAAAAAAAGAATTTGAATGTGTCCTTTCCACTCAGGCCTCACTGCAGTAATGCGAGTCTACTTTCTGTTTAGGCCAGAAAGCCCATTCGCTCAAATGCACTCGTGTCAGCTCTGCTTGAAACGTGCGCAAAATGTCCCACTTTCATCGGCGGTTTACCTCCTGTTGGAACCCCCTGGCACACACCTTGCCCTACAAACACAAAAATCACGAAATTCACAACAACAACAACAACAACAACAACAACAAAATGGATAGAGAAATTAATTTTGGTGACTGGGGCTGTGGTCGGTTCGAGGCTGAAGTGTCCCGAGTGACCCCCTCCTCCCCACCACTACCACACCACCACCACCACACCACCGCCAACAACAACAACACATTTTTGTTATTGTTCTTTACAGAATGCTGGCGTGGCACTGCCGGACGGACGATCTGCCCAGGTGTCGAAGACTTCTGACGTGGACTGTGAGTTCCAAGAAGACACGACAACTTTCCCTGACGGCTCCACCAGCTCCATCCTGAAAGACTTTGAACTGGTACGTAGAGACGAAATTGATTTCCAACCATCACATCACACCACCGCTTCCAGTTGTGTGTGCGGTAGTTGTGTAAGCTGTCAGCCGGGCAGTGTGCGTGTGGCGCACTTTGGAAACTGTGCTGTCGGTCTGAAGGGAATACACGCGTACACAAGCAGCAGTTCATTGCCTCTGTTGTTTGTGATAGCGCCAGAGAGTCATTAAAAAAAATAATAAAAGGCTCAAGTACCATGGATTTTAAAGGCGTTTATAGACCCTTTCTCGGATGACTTTAGTTTTGTAGACTTTGTGTGGTCTTTACTATAATATACTTTGCTTCTCAGACCGCATCGCATTACCTGTTAGCCGATATCTTACACACTCTGTGTGTGTGTGTGTGTGTGTGTGTGATAGGGGAAGAGCGCGCTGATCTTGTCCAACCAACCAGACGTGTGCTACATCCGGGAACTCACTCAGGGGCAGATAACCAGTCACGCCAAGCGATGCCGAGCCGGTGTGGTTCTTGTGAAGGTAAGACTGAAGAAACGCCATTCCCGGCTTCTTTTTCTGGTTCAGATATAATTATATCATTCTTATCATCAATAGCGGCCTCTTTTTCTTTGATCTCTCCTGTGGAATAAGTGTCCGTATTGTACTAGTACTTGGGAAATCATGTGACACAGAGCACGACATCACATGACAATCAGACATGGTTCCCTGCAAAAAGGGTCTTTCTTTCAGACAGAAAGAACAGAGATACAGCCTTTTGGGGGAAAAAAACACCATCGTCATCGATGAGCAAGTACATGCATTACTACTCTTCGGGGAGAACTCGCTCCCTATGTCAACATCATCGACGACGAAACATTTTGACTGGGCATATCGCTGTTTCCGACTTCATAAGGGGAGCCGGGGTGGTCGAATGGTAGAGCGTTGGACTTCTAATGCTCGGGTCGTGAGTTCGATCCCGGCTGGGGCCAAATATTTGTGCTGGCTTTTTCATCGTTGCCCCGTCTTTGATATCACCCTATATGTGGTGGAAAATGACGTTAAACCCCCAAACACCCACCCACCCACCCGACTTCATAAACTCGTTGTTCAACTACAAAACAACAGTAGCCTGTACCTAGCAAGCACTCCTTACTCAAATTTCGGACAGTTTTAACCAACACTTATCAAAAGTCGTTCTCAAAAAGTTCAGTCGAAGCTGGCGTCTCACCGACATGTATGCTGTTTACTGATTTGGCCGACCGTGGCAAGCCGCACACAAATCCGGCACTCAAGTTCGAGACGGCAGCAGACTTGACGTTTGGTAACTGACGCTGCGCTCTCAAATCAAACGCAATTTTAACGTTAGGAAAGCCGAAACCTGTGACATAAAGCTGAAAAGAATCGACTGAGTCGGACGTCAGCTACCGGCGCAGAGAATGGATTCGTGGTCGAGATCGATCTCCGATTGAACAGAAACTTCTTGAATCCTTTGAATCTGCATGCAGTTATAAAATGTAGCTGCTGGGGGAAGGACACTTTTAATCGGTGTACATGTACTACAAATATTCGAATAAACACTCACAAAGCTTCATACTTCGTGAAGAATCGCGACAGGAAGACTCCCGCTTGAACGGGCCCTAATCGTGCAAAGCGTGAACAGACTGAGCTGTGCTTGATCGGCTTCGCATTCACCTCGCAAATTTACATTTTCTTGAAAGCGTTAGCATGTTTGTTTGTGTCTTTAGTGGAAGTTTAAAACTTGTGTTTTTATTTTGATTTGAGTTCCTTAGTGAATTGACACCGTCTTGCCAGCATAAAAGACGCACTTTATTCTGTGGGCGTCGTGCTGTGCCGACGTACAAACTCGTTCGTCTGCTATGTGCAGTCGCTGTCGACTGTCAGTTTTTAATAGCATAAGCGTTCAAAATATACCAGGATGAGTATAGGAGCGGTGGTGAACGTGACGCCCAAGACGAGAACAACGACAGCGACGATGACAATAATGACAATGACGACGACAATGGCGATGAAATGATGTCATGTGTGTATGATGCAGCCTGACATGCTCCCTTCCGGTCCGAAAAGCTACGTGGAGGGAGGGGAGCTAACTGCTGACGACCTGTCTCCGGAACTGGCCGAATTCTGTGGGGACCGCCGCATCGTGGAGCTCGTCGTTGTGGTGACACCGCCATCTGGTGGTAAGGACTCTCTCTCTCTCTCTGTCTCTCTGTGAGTGTGTGTGTGTGTGTGTGTGTGTGTGTGTGTGTGTGTGTGTGTGTGAGGGAGGGGGGATCTGTGTGTGTGTGTGTGTGTGTGTGTGTGTGTGTGTGTGTGTGTGTGTGTGTGTGACGGGGGGGGGGGGGGGATCTGGGTGTGTGTATGTGTGTGTGTGTGTGGGGGGGGTGGTGGTGGTGGTGGTGGTGTTGACTTTAACGTCCTTTTCCACCACGTATGAGCGATATCAAAGACTGGGCAACTAGAAAAAGGCCAGCACAAACATGTCACCCTAGCCGGGATTCGAACTCACGACCCGAACATTGGGAGTCCAACGCCTTACCATTCGGCTATCCCGGCTACCCAGGGGAGGGGCCCGGGGAGGGGGCAGGTATAGGTGTGTGTGAGGGGACGGTGCGGGACGAGGTGTGTTGGGGGAAGGGATGGGATGGTGTTTGTGTGATAGTGTAATGTTTTTCTAAACGTTTATAACTTAGGGCACCTTACACATTCACTATTGCTGTTGGGCAGTATTTCATGCGCATGTAATTTAGCGGATATGGAGAAATGACCGGGTCTACCTACCTTTTTTTTTTTTTTGCGTCAGACAGATTCAGTCCCAAAAAAAAAAAAAAAAAAAAGTCTGGCAAGGTCCTACTTACCGGTTCATTGGAGAGCCGTGGTTTTCCGCCATTTTTCTTATGAACCGTTTGTTGTTGTTGTTTGTTTTTTCGTGGGGTGGGTGGGTGTTTCGGAGTTTAACGTCGTTTTCCGCCACCTAAGGGTGATATCAAAAACGAAGTGTTTTTCGTAGACGATCTGCCGACACCTGGTTATTATAAACAAGGGACATCGAGCCGTATCTGTGGTTTTGTAAGCTGGGCATGTGGTTTTTACCTCGGGCTATGACAGCTCAAGGATTCCTTCTATGTGGATCGTTCCTGAGAAATATGTTTCAAACGGAAAACAGATGCCCGATCGCAGAGGTTGTTGCGACTGATCTGAGTAAAAGGGTGAATAGGTGGTTTGACTCTGTATCAGATGGAAACATGCAGTTATTTGTTGTTTTGTTTGTTTGTTTGTTTGTTTGCTTGTTGTTGTGTTGTTTTTTTTTTTGTTGTTTTTTTTTTTGGGGGGGGGGGGGTAGCTTTGTTTGTTTCGTTGGGTTTTGTTGTTTGTCTGTTGTTTGTGTGTTGTAGTTGTTTGTTTTGTTGTTGTTTGTTGTTGTTTTTGTTTGTTGTTGTTTGTTTTGTTTTTGGTTTGTTTGTTGTTTATTTTATTTATTTATTTATTTTTTTTTATTTATTTTTATTTTTATTTTATTTTATTTTTTTTTTTTTTTTGGGGGGGGGGGGGGGGGCGCGGTGTGGTCGAATGGTAGAGCGTTGGACTTCTAATGCTCGGGTCGTGAGTTCGATCCCGGCTGGGGCCAAATATTTGTGCTGGCTTTTTCATCGTTGCCCCCTCTTTGACATCAACCTATGTGGTGGAAAAGGACGTTACACCCCCAAACACCCATTCACCCCTTGTTTTTTTTGTGTGGGGGGGGGGGGGGGTAGGGGGACAGGGGGGGGGGGCTTTGTTTCTTTACAACGGGCACATACTACTTAACCGTTCGAGAACAGGAGAGTGGAGTACAGTGTCATGTTTATTCCGATCAACACTTCTTTCACGACATTTCATAACAAATGTGTCCAGGGGTCCAGAAACGTGGCTGCGTGGAAGAACTTTACACCGTGTGCCAGGACGTGCTGTGTTGCTGTCAGAGGGTGTGCACCAAGTGGGGATGGCTCATTAAGGGGAGATGCCGAAGATGGGAAGACAAGTGCCAGACGACAGAGAAATGCGAGACTGTCATTAAGAAGGTCTGCACATAAACCACTGGCCAGAGTTGACATTTCAGTCTATTAGCATTGGACTGAGTTGTCGTCGTCTAGACCATTGTCTAATTTGAAATCCAAAAGTTGCCATTCGAAATGCATGAAATATCTCCGAAGAACAAACTAATTTGCAAACGTTTATGAGTTTTATTGGCAGTAGAGGAAAAGTAGATATATTTGTATACTTTCTAAAAAAAAGTCGAACCTGTCTCTGGCGTTGCACATCCAGGATATATATATATATATATATATATATATATATATATATATATATATATATATATATATACCAATGCTTCAAAAAAGCAGCATAACGTAGCGCATGACCCCCCTCCCCCCCCCCCCCTTCAAAAAAAAAAATCCGAGGTAAAATTGTATTCAATTGTATTCAGAGGTGGACAGGTCTTCATTGTTCATTCAACGCGGTTAGCCAGATTCACAATTGTTACTGTGTCCTACTTCTGATTTCACGTGTTTCGCCAAAGAATGAAAATACAAACTTGTTCCATACAAAATAAACTGCATTTCATGGGCTTTTGTTGTTTTTTCCAACATGATGGTGCTCTTTTGTGTGTGTGTGTGTGTGTGTGTGTGTGTGTGTGTGTGTGTGTGTGTGTGTGTGTGTGTAAACGTAAAAGTTTGTATACAAATGAGTAAATACAATCTGGCAACTTTTTTCTCTATTTTTCTGACTACTTTGAAAAACACTTGATCTTGAAAGAAAGAAGTGATTTCTCTATCGTGTAATACACAAAACGAATAGAGTGCTTCAACATAACACCAGAACATACAGAAGTCTCCATCACATACACATAAAGAGCTTCAAAGAAACAATGTAAAATCGGCCGTTTGGGAGAAAATCGCGACATTGTCAAGGGGAGCCGCGACAGTCGAGTATTAGAGCGTTGGACTTTCAATGCTCAGGTCGTGAGTTCGAATCCCAGCTGAGGCCAGATTATTATATGTGCTGGCCTTTTCCTCGTTGGCCCGTCTCTGATGTCAACAATATGTGGTGGAGAAAAGAGTGACCCCCCCCCCCACCCACCCCGGAAAAAAACCCCAAAACAACAACAAACCAAACCAAAAACAACAAAAAAAAAAACCAACCAACAAAACAAACAAACAACAACAACAACAAAACAAAGAAAAGTGAAACAAAAAATTCTTAGAACAAAAACATCACGCCCTCCCCCTCAACCCCCCCCCCCCCCAAAAAAAACAAAACAAAAAAACCAACAAACAAACAAAAAAAAACCCAACAGAACAAACAAATAAACAAACAAATAAACAAACAACAACAAAAAACAAACAAAACAAAACAAAACAAACAAACAAACAAACAACAAAATCTAAAACACGTCACATTGTCGCGGTTAGGGAGTTTAGCCTCGGGTTAGAGTCTAACCTCGAACTAAACTAGCTCCAGGGTTAAATTTTCTGTTGATTTTTGTTTTAAATCAGGAAGCGGGTCCATTCCAGCAAGGTGCCTATGCCGTTATAGAAGGATTTTTGTCTTTCTTTCTTCGCTTCCTTTTTTTTTTTTTTTCATTTAATTTTGTTTTGGGGTTTCCTTTGTCCTAGTCTAGGTTAGGCCCGTAGCCGTGGGTTAAATTAACCTCGAGTTCTACACAGGGGCCCTGGTCCTCTCTTTCAGTTCATTCTTCAGTTCATGAATCTTCACTGAATGAAAGTAATCTTGAAAGTCCACTCTGGTCTATGAATACAGGCTACGACCCACAGATACGGATTTCAAAGAAATGCTATAAAACATAACACTGCGCATGGCACCCTGAAATAACTTTAAAATTCAGAGAAGAAAAAATCCAGCAGCAAAAGACTCATGTGTAGCCTAAATTTCAACAAATTCCACTTTTTTTTTTTGCAATGCTAGCAGCGACCAAATACCCCTCATTCCTCTGTCGTCTGCTAGCTCTTGTGCCAACCGCGCATGAATACAAATAGTCCACATGCCAGGCTCATTTTCCACTGTTTTCATTATTACCTGGCATGAAACCTATTTACAAAGCCAAGAAACAGCCCCAGATTGCATTTTTTACAACTCTGCACACACATCTAAAAAGGGGCAAAAATACTGTACTATATTTAGCGGAGGTACTACATGCCCGAAAGCTATCACTGGTGTGTAACCGATTCGCTCCTACCGTTCGCCATCTTGGAAGCAAGGGGACCAGCGCCAAGGGACATTCGCTCTGTCTAGCTCTCATTAAGATCATGTTCTCACCTTCGGCGCTAGAGAGTAGTCTATTTTTGGAAACAGGATATTATTCGGTATGTCCCGGAAGCTATTACTGGTGTGTAACCGATTCGCTCCTACCGTTCGCCATCTTGGAAGCAAGGGGACCAGCGCCAAGGGACATTCGCTCTGTCTAGCTCTCATTAAGATCATGTTCTCACCTTCGGCGCTGAAGAGTAGTCCATTTTGTAAAAACCGTCAACAGGCAGTCCTAATAGTCTATTAACCGACAACAGCGGCATAGCAAGACAGTCTTAATTTTGTGACGTACAGAACGCTGCCTCAGTTACTTTCGTCTTGATTGCTGGCATCCCATAGTTCCAGCTGTGACGTCAGATCCGCCAGCGTAAAGGTCTTGTCCTCCAGCCACGTTTTGATCTGTCCAATGGCGGAGGCCTTGGTGAGTTTGTGGGGCGCGTTTGATTTCACGTCCAGCTCGGCCGTTACTGTCGCCATCTTCATTTCGAGCCGTTTCATCAGCTTGGCCTCCTCGGCCCGCCTGCGTTTCTCCATCAGGATGTTGAACGTGTAGAGGAAGGGGTTGAGGGCCGAGTTGAACGGCAGAACGAAGATGGCCATTCCAACGTTGACATCAGTAGACACAGTGGTTCCGTTCGCAGCCATCAGACCCAGCACGCAGATGGGGAACCAGCACAGGAAGTCTGAGAGCACGATGGTCGTCAGACGGCGGGCGATGGCGGCATCCCTGGAGCTGCTCTGCTTTGCCGTCGTCATGGAGTTGGATCGTATGGCGTAGAAGATGACTGCCTGGCCCACGGCGATGAGGAGAAACAGGACAAAATTGAGGACGATCATGACGTTGAAGGAGTACAGACCTCCCTTGAACGAGGCCCTGTTGATTGGCAGTGGGATGCAGATACCCGTCTGGCTGTAGAACTCCCAGTCTGACGTCACCGGCAGCAGGGGCACTGAAGCCAGACAAAGGCCGATAATCCAAGCGATGACGCATGCAGCTGTCGCAGAGTATCTCCCGAAGCGAACCCTGCTGAACGGGAAGCGAAGGACGAGGAAACGATCCACCGTGATGAGGCAGATGTTGAAGGCCGACACCTCACTGGACAGCAGCGAGAGGAAGCCAGCAACCTTACAGGCTAAACTGTGTTTCCACTCTGTATCATACCGTACGTACTTACCACGGTAAACCTCGTCAGCGACGCCAATTATGGTCAAGTACACACCCATCAGAAAGTCAGCCACGCACAAGTTCGTCACGAAAACGTTGAAACTCGACTGGCCGGAGCTCTGGTGGCGAAGGTAGAGTCTGGTCACAAAACTGCCAACGTTGCCTACCAATGCGAGGAGAGCGAAGATCCAGAGAAAACCCCGATACAGATCCTCGCGTAGCAGGTCTCTGCAGGAGGCGATTCCATTAGCCACTGTTATACACACGGTTTCAAGCGGAAAGCGATCGGGCAGCATGTCCGGACAGCATAGTTTAAAATCGTCGGTGTGAACGAGTTCAAGAAACTTCAGACTGTTGAGCATGTTGTAGGGATAGGTTTTCAATGGGGCACCGTCCAGGTAGAGATGTTCAAGTTCAGGAGTGGAGTTGAACCCTCTCTCTGTGACAGTGTGCAAGGCACTATGAGAAAGATTCAAAGTCTCCAGTTGGCGAAACGGCCCCAACATCGCACTGTCGTAGATTTCTATGCTTGTCCAAGACAAGTCGATGCTTTCAAGCTTGAAAAACAAGTGAGATGCAGGAGAGTCAATGATTCTGAGAGGGTTTTCTGACAAACTGAGCTCTTTAAGGTTTTCGAGTCCAAAGAACGATATCATGTTTACGGACGTCAGCAAATGGCGCTGAGATCCAGGAACTTCAAGTTCCGAAACGTCATGTTTCGTACAGCGTCCAGCTTGCAGTTCCTGAGCACGAGCTCTACCAGGTAATAGTTCTCACTCAAGTCTTCAAGTCTCATGGCTGAATTGCTAGCGTCTAGATAACGAATTTGTGGAAAAGATGAAGCTTGGAAAGGTTGACCACAAACGAAGGCGAGCCCCTGGCAGCGGCAACCAAATGGACCACTGAAGGTCGCACAGCAGCTCGTCATCCTGCCGCGGACACTGTCTGACGCCATCGCAGACGTGTTTCACGTGCACGCATATCGTCGAGTGCCTACAGCGGTAGAAGCCGGGACACGTGTAACTATCACAGTCTTTCTCGTCCTCCATCCCTGGACAGTCGTAGACGCCATTACAGCGAAGATATACCGGCATGCAGTAGCCATCAGGGCAGCGAAAGTGCGTCACGGGACAAGCGTCAGTCGAGTTGATCGTGCGTAGAGACATTTTCCCACTGTTGCCAAGCTGCACGACGGCTGGTGGTGGTGGGGATGGCCAGGCTGTCATGAATTCAGTGTGACAGCTCTCTTCGTCAGATCCATCCAGACAGTCTTCAACACCGTCACAACGTTGATCTGCTGAGATACACTGTCCGTTATTACACTGGTGTTTTGGACAGTCCTGAACTTGCAAAATACTTCGTCCGACTGGTCCGGGCAGTCGCTTTGGTGGTCACAGACCAGAGTGTAGTGCAGGGTTACGAACCCCCGCCCACATCGAAACTGAGGGATGCTGCCGGCGCTTGGAGTCTCACACGATTCCGCGAACTCATTAAATCCACACTGGTTGCTTGGATCACATGACAGGAAGTCCAGTGTCAGGTGACCACCATTCGGGCACGTCACGGCGGAGGTCGTATTAAATGACGCAGCGTCCGTGGAGTTGAGGGAGGGAAGTGTGACTTTATTCTCATCTTCTCTGTTTCTGTTCTTCTTTCGCTCGCAGTAGGAAGTGGCGTTGGTTTGGCTAAAACAGGTGTCAGGCAGAATTGTATTATGTTTTATAACCGCGCACTGAGGAATAAAATATCTTTTTTCCTGTGGAAATTTGATGTAATACGCCATTGTATCATCGACCCATTGCCAATGTTGTCTGTACATGGCAGGAAGTGCTGCCTTTGATGTCTGTGAGGTCTGAAGTCCCACGTACATCGGTTGATAAATTCTTCCCAACCCGAAGAGTTTCCAGACCTCATTCCACTCGGAGGGCGTTCTAAAGGTGATAAGATTGTAACCGCTCACCCTACACTCAGTATAAGCGTCATACCAGGTGACATTTTTCATAACTTTCGGGGGAAAGTGAAACACTTGTCTCCAAGGTCGACAAACCCAACGCCACATTCGTCGCTTGTGTACGAACAGTCTCTCTCATCTTCCATATCTTGACACTCTTTCACAAGGTTGCAGTTGAAGTGAGGCCGAAACCGTTCAAAGTGTGGGACCGAACAGTTGTACGTACCGTTGCCCAGGCTCTCTGGTTCTTGCGACTCAGGCAAGACAGTGAACAGCATCTTGAAGCCAGCGTTGAAACGGGTGAGGTTGGACTGAACATCAAGTCGGAGAGAATTGCGGAACACCTGCGCAGGTAATCCCAGTGTGTAGGGACCACACTTCTTCCAAACTTGGCTCGTGTTCCTCTGCACTATTTCGTAAAGCGTGACGGAGTCGTTGCGGCAATTGTTGTGGTCGGCGATGTCGAAATCGGAAAAGCTGATCATGACAACGTGGTTCGGAGGAAGGTCCAGAATAAAGGAATCATTTATGTGGTTCAGGTATGGGGCTGACTCTCCATAGAACGGTGTAGTGACGTAACCAGCGTCCGAATTCGGAGTTGTGTACGTCACCCACAGTTTTCTCCGAGGTCGAGACGTGGTTGTTTTTGTGGTCTGTGTCGTAGTGACGACGTCATCGCCCACGGACGTCACAACAGCTGCTTCATGCTCTGTCGTATGCTTGACATAGGAGGAATTTATGTCTGTGGTTGTAAGTGTATCCATTGTCATAGCTTCTGCTGGTGAAATAGGTCTCGTGTCTTCATCCTCGCGAACTTGTGCAGAGCAGAGGACAATAGTTAGTATTGCAGTGTGTAAATGGGTCCTCATCGCCATTTGTGGTCAACTTCTCAACGACGAACTAACCACAGTGTCTGCGTATTTCTGAATGTCTGAAGATTGGCCGCGCCGCAGATGTTGGTCACTTTTTCACTTTCAAGTCGGCAAAACGGATGGAACAATAAAGACCTCAAAAGTCCTGTAGAAAAAAGAACCACCAAAAATTGACATTTTCATATTTTAACGTTTGCTTTCGTGTTATTTGAGGTCATACGTTCATGGTAGAGTAACCATTTTGCACCTGTGAAGACCTGAATACTGCAATTACACAACAACAACGACGACGACGACAATAACAACAACAACACCAACAACAACGACAACAACTGTCAGTATAGAGGCTCGACAGGTTTGTCACATTGAGATGGACGTGCATCAATGTAAACAGAAAATGGCATGCTGTAAAAAAAAAAATGAAAATAATTTTGGCGGTTCTTAATTATTTAGCTCAGTATATAAATAGAAAAATCACACCTCCTCGGCATAATAACGATTTTTCAAACTTGGTGGTTCTTTATGGCTTGCGTGCATAATATGGCAGAATGAGCCTTCCAAGTGATGATCCAGTCCGACTTAATTCAGTTCAGTTCAAGACACTGTATTAATCCCAAAGGGAAATTCATTACGCCAAAATCTTAAAGACATACCAATAATTATGACACAATTACAAAAATGTCAAAATGATTCAAAAGTTTCGACAACTGCTCTCAGATATTATTATACCAAAAAAATCAGCCAGCGTCAGAGTGCACACTCACACATACGCACGCACGCACACACACACGCACGCAAACACGCACGCACGTACGCACACACACACGCACACACACACACACACACACACACACACACACACGCACGCACGCACGCACGCACACACACACACACACACACACACACAGTTAATTGTTTGCTGAACAGTCTCATGGCATACGGGATGAGAAAAGCGACGGAAGCGCTCAAGTTGAACATTTCGGTACAACGAACCGGCCACTAAATAGCCTATGTTTTTCTTTTTCTGTTCTTTTTTTCAAAACGTTCGAACACAATAATTATATCATACAAAATATTCATACTGATCTATTATCACCACAAATTATTACAGCACGTACACGCACCATGATATTATATTTACAGTTTTTTGTATTAGTCTTTTCTTTAAAAATCAAAACCTGATAAATGCAAGCATGGATAATCATAGACTTCTAAAAAAAAAATGATTGAACTGAACTAAATTGAATTGCAAATATTTTATTCATCTCTCAAAGTGTACAAGAGTACCACTAAATAGCTAACAAAAAGAAAACAACATGAGCAACAACAACGATAACAACAACGACAACACCAACGACACGAACAACATCAGCAGCAACGACGACTAAACCAACCACCACCTTCCAGTGACTAAAGCAGATACCCTACTCACCTTCCCGAATTCGAGACGAACACGAAAAGGGATCCTCACAGGCGCATGGTTCGAGAGGAATCTGTCACCTTGAACAGAATTCCATCGGAGACACCCAGTCGCACACTGCCGCTTCTCCCGCGTCCCAACTCTTCATCGCCCAAAAATAAACATCCACGTTATGTCAACAGTAATTTAACCTGCTCAAAGCCGTGATTGTCAGGCAAATAGCATTTTTACCTGTTTAAACGAAATCGTGATTCTTTGGGGACCTAATCTGGGCACAATTAAAGGTGCAAATTAAAGGGATGAAAGAGTTGGTTCGTGGGTGATTGCACCAGTACAGCACTTAAAGGCCCATTTTTGAAGATTCCTAGTTATCTCAGACAACAACAACAATAATAATAATAATAATAATTGTATAGGCGCTTTACCCAATTTCGCCAGTCGGTTCAAAGCGCCGCCGAACTGAATCCAACACGCACGCTCACGTGAACCACACGCATTCTCTCATACACTGGACATAAACGTGGTGCGAAGGGTCAGCTCAGCTATTTAAGTTTCGGAATTTAGAATTGGATTTGTTTTTCAAATTTGGTGGGCTGAACATTTCCAAAGCAGAGGGGGAGGAAGCCGGAGTACCCGGAGAGAACCCCCGACGATCGGCCCGAACGGTGCGACATACGAGAAGGAAAAATTCTTTGCCCCGAGTGGGACTCGAACCCCTGACCTCTCGCACTGGTGACAAGTCTCTTAACCACTAGACTACCGACCGCCCCAACTTAGATTTGGAAAAGTTGTGTTTTTGTGTGCGCTTGATCGCTAAAAATACCTCAAAGGCCCTAATTTATGATGTTTTGGCTCACAGATCGTTCTGAGCTGTTTTCGTGATGTCAAACTTCACACCACTAAGACACAAGATTCAAGATTCAAGATTTTATTTTCCTTTTTCCCCTGTTGGGGTATGGAGGATACAAAAAGAAAAGAAAATTCAAATAAACCAAGACCACATAATTATACAGAGAACGATACGACAGAAGATAATTATATGTACAACATACACATTATCTATACACCGGACAGCGCAACCATCTATGAAACCTCTGAAACAGCTCACACACACACACACACACACACACACACACACACACACACACACACACACACACACACACACACACACACACACACACACACCGTCCTACTCGCTTTCAAAAATTTTGCTAGAGCAAGGGCAACTTTTTTGGATTTTGATCCCAACAGTTTACAAAGATTGTACGTCCATTTGACTCTGAGGAAACGAAGCACGCACAGATGCACGCACAGGCACGCTTGTGTTCAGCTGACTGAAGCCAAAACGCCAGTTCAAGAAAAATGGGTAAAGCGCCTGCACGTTCAACAGTTATCATTTGCTACGTAGTGTAATAATAATTGTATGCTAAACTCCACCAAAATCCTCCAAAACGGTTTTTTGAGGGTGTTTGGGAGTGTAACGTCCTTTTCCACCACGTAAGGGAGATGTCCAAAAAAACGGGGCAACGAGAAAAAGGCCAGCACAAATATTTGGCCCCAGCCGGGATTCGAACTCACGACCCGAGCATTGGGAGTCCAACGCTCTATCATTCGGCCACCCCGGCTCCCCTAAACGGTTTTTGAACCTAGATAACTTGTAAGATGGGCCTTTAAATAAAGATGCAATTTCACACACATTCCGTCCCAGACTGGGCCAGACGCGCCTGAAAAAAGGAAATTGTGTGCAAACTGCAATTAGGAAATAAATTATTTAATACTAATAGTTGTATTGCGTGATGTTTTATTTTCGTGATTCGTTTGTTTGCTGACAAGTTTAGTGTGAAATTTGCCGATTGGGGGGGGGGGGGGGGGGGGGGTTCGAGTCAGAACTATTTTATCGAACCATGCGTTATTTAATCACGTGCCAAACTCATTAAGGCTGACGCCAACTTTGGAAAAAAAAATCCTCCATTTTCCCAGATCATTACATGTTTACCCCCCTCCACCTCCCCAAACCCACCCACAAGCTAAAACACACACACACACACACACACACACACACACACACACACACACACACACACACACACACACACACACACACACCACTAAAATCAGAGAAAGGAAATAGTGATCCAAATTAATACTTTGGTCACTTAATATGATTAACAGGTTGTCGTATCTGTAGTTGGGGTGAAAAAAATCAACTTATTTCAGTAACTGTGGAATCGCAGTGGTTAGCAAAATAAAGCGTTTTGTATTATGTTAATTTTCTTCTCTGATAACTGGCACACTCACACAAAGTAGGAGGCAACCTTAAGGCGAACAGCGATGGAATAATTACCACATACGTCCTGCTATTTACACTGTCTCCTACAAGCTTCTGGTGTCCATTAGAGCGGCCAATCAGAGCGTGCCGGGTGTGCATTAACCGTTGGTAATCACTAGCGTTTAAAGTCAACAAGGCGAGGCCCGAAACGGCTGGCGAACGTGACCATATGACAAAAATACCGAGTTACAACGAATACCGGGGTGTGTTTAATTTGATTGAGCGGCAGTTTAGGGCGGCGTGTAAACACGAATTGTTTGGTAATAGTTTAAAAGCTTAGATTTCCGAGTGTGTGTGTGTGTGTGTGTGTGTGTGTGTGTGTGTGTGTGTGTGTGTGTGTGTGTGTGTGTGTGTGTGTGTTGTGTGTGTGTGTGTGCGCGCGCGCGTGCGTGCGTGCGTGCGTGTGGTGTGTGTGTGTGTGTGTGTGTGTGTGTGTGTGTGTGTGTGTGTGTGTGTGTGTGTGTGTGTGTGTGAGAGAGAGAGAGAGAGAGAGAGAGAGAGAGAGAAAGAGAGAGAGAGAGAGAGAGAGAGAGAGAGAGACTGAAACTTTATTTTCCAAGGATGAGATAATAGACGCACAGGTACTTACTATCTGTCCTTGCTACACTAATAAAACACACAAAATGTATCAGGACACACACACACACGCACACACGCACACACACACACACACACACACACACACACACACACACACACACACACACACACACACACACTCGTGCGCGCACGGACTGACCAGCACTTTCACGCTTTACAGCACATTTCACAAACATTACAGCGTAAATGCTTATGCAAATAATAAGAAGTTATCAATTCAAAATACGAGAGAAATACACATAAAAAAATTCTAAGAACTAAAAACTCAGTAAAGGGAAGACTTTTTTCCCATGGTTAGTGAGGACCGTTAGATCTCTAACACAGAGCTGTGGAAGAAGACCAACCAGAACCCAGTCAGCCAAGACATCAGAAAGAGAAAATGGGGATGGATTGGCCACACACTGCGAAAACCAGCTGACAGTGTTACAAGGCAGGCATTGGACTGGAACCCCCAAGGGAAAAGAAAAGCTGGGAGGCCAAAACAAACATGGAGGAGATCTGTCGAGAGTGAAGCGAAGGCTGCCGGACTGACATGGACCCAGCTGAAGAGAGCAGCCCAGAACAGAGTCCGTTGGCGTGGTGTTGTTGCGGCCCTATGCTCCTCCGGGAGTTTACAGGAATAAAGTAAAGTAAAGTAAGTGAGGACCGTGAGAAATTATTTATTAGTTAGAAAATTCTGACGCACGTGAAAGAGAGACAGAGAGTGTGTGGCGCAAGGACACAAATTGACCGTGGGGTCATGTTTGGTGTTCATTTGAGGTACTCTGTTTGGCGAGTGTGTGTGTGTGTGTGTGTGTGTGTGTGTGTGTGTGTGTGTGTGTGTGTGTGTGTGTGTGTGTGTGATAATAGTCCAGTTAAAGACAGCGGAAAGGTGTCTAACCAACAGATAATGCAAACCACCCACAAGTATTCGTGCACTCTGATCTATTCGTGTGACTTCTTCTCGTCTTTGACAGAATACGCAACACTATTTTCCATCTTCTTTGTTCGTAACGCAGCTGAGATGAAAAACAGCCGTTTTCGAAACACAAAAGCTGTTTGCCAGATAAAAGGACGTTTCACTTGGCCATCGCGACCGTTTTCGTGACTTTGTGGCTTCTAATATTAGGGAAACACGACTTACTTTGGACCTACGGTACATTCCTGGGACTCGACAAAGCTTCTCAAAGTAGCCACCAATCGACGCCGTCTAGCTGGCCCTCGGTCCGCCAGCAAATTATGTCGTCTGCTCAGTACGCGATACACTTCTAGGACAACTTGCACGCCGGCCATAGCCGCTACAATGGTCTCAGATGCCATATTATTGTGACCCAAGTGTCTAATTTTGATGTACAGGCAGCGCATTCGATGAATAGGTTTTCACACGCTGATGTACGCCTGTCATACGCATTGAGACTTCAAGTACTTGCATGACGCGAACGCGTAATGAGATATACAGTCATGTTTATTCAAGGTCCATTTATTCATAAAAAAAACACACGCGTTCGACAAATCCTTCTTTTTTTTTTAAAACATTTATCATTTCAGTCAACAATGTTCAGGTCAATTGTCAATGAAAAAAAAATGGATGTACATGTCAATTGTTAATGTAGAAAAATATTGTTGGATGATTTCTGTCCAAACATAGCATTTCTATGATCCGATGAACAAAAGAATACACTGTATGTTTTTTTTTATTTTATTTTTTCTCTCTCTCTCTCTTTTTCCAAGTACGTATTCTCACAGTGGGGTAAATGGAATTCTCAAAGCTGCCGTTAGCACGTATGATCACGATGCCACAAAACAAGGCAAAACAAGCCAGCACACTTCATGATTATGTACACTTGTGCGAAATACCTTAAATTGGATTTTGCCGGATACAGCTAAACTCTTCTGGTCAGTGTGTCGAATTGAGCGCTCGAGTTGACAGAGACAGGGGAAGTAACTGGCCACACTGATCGGTTACGTCCCTTGCGCCAAGTCTCCAAGAACTGCAATGCTTCACTGTCTTTCTAGTTAGTGGCAAGGGTCACACATTCCAAAGACCTGTGGTCATACCTCGCCGACGGAAATTGTGTCTTATCGACATACTCGTACACGTGTAAAAGGTGGAGATCGTGGCGTCAAAGAAAGACGGGGTAAATATGATTAAAGACTCAGCCACAAAAAACCCGTGGAAAAAAATATGATTGCATCGTATCCTGCTACATGTTTATGTATGAGGGTGTTATTGGAAATTATGCTTAGCGGTCCTTTTTGACATCGGCCTCTTGTACTTCCTGAAGGCAACACGTTTGTCGAAATATTATGAGGGTGTTTTAACCTTTTCACTGCCGCCGTCGCAGCATTTCATGAATCGTACCAGTAGCCCCACTGTCAAATAAATTTGTTAAAAATGGTAAATCTGGACTTTCCAGTAGCTGGGGGGGGGGGGGGGGAGCTCTCTCAATGCAGGATAGGTTTTGATTCCTGTTGACAGCAGAGTGACGTGAAGAGACATTATCCCTGAGTGAACCGAAACGCAGCTGGCAGTGAAAGGGTTAAGTACCACAGAAATATCTCATTAACTCTTAAAAGCCCGAGCCCGACAGTCCCCAGAGCCCGTATGTAAGAGTCGAGGTTAATTTAACCCACGGTTACGGGCGTAACCCAGACTAGGACAAAAGAAACCCCAAAACAAAATTAAATTTAAAAAGGAGGCGAAGAAAGGAAGAAAAAAATCCTTCTGTAACGGCTTAGGCACCTTCCTGGAATGGGCCCGCTTCCTGATTAAAAAAAAAAACCAAAACAAACAAAACCCTAGAGCTAGTTTAGTTCGAGGTTAGACTCTAACCCGGGGCTAAAAGCAATAACCTCGACTACTACATACGGGTCCTGACCGCTTTAAGGTAAGATTGGTTAAAAAAGAACAAGCCACTGCACACCAGTAGCAGCCACTTCAAGCCACCATTACGCAAGGCGTGGGCCTTCCCGTTAGGCGCGAGACTGCTGCAGACTGCGTGATGGTGGCTTCCAAGTGGCTTCTAGTGATCTGAAGATTTCAAGTAAAATGCTGTTTTTGCGATTCCTCCGTCACATTCCGAAATACCTCTATCTTCATAAATGGGGCGAACACCAAGCATTTGATGAGCACTTAGACCCTTTTTCCCATTTCACGGTAGACTTGTTCTATACACAAGTGTCGTGAATAGATTGTGAAAGTGCCTAATTCATGAAATAGACGGTGACTTTGCCTAAATTGTGAACTGGACAGCAAGTCCATTGCTTTAGATCTGAAATGATTGTGGAAAGTTGTGTGTCTACTTTGGTCAGTGTCCCGATTACCGCTGGCTGCCTGTTTCATGATTTAGCAAACAGTTCGAAAATCATTTCGCACTTTAGGCAATAGCGTTGCCTATTCCATGAATCAGGCAATATTACAATGCATACACGACATATGCATGTACATGGGTAACACATGGATTGCTTTTTAGAAACCTGATGGGCATTTGATGTGTTCAATGTGTTCAGAGATAAAACAAGAAAATACTGCATTACAACCATATTACATAAAACGCTTTTGCTTGGGCCAAAGCAAAAATATGTGATTAAGGTTGCCTGACTGAAAGTACGCCTGAAATGATCAGTCCTAGTATTTTGGGGAAAATGTACATTTTTCGAAAATACCGTAACCCACCCAAAACCCATAGTGTCAACGATTGTCGTAGTATTTGGGGGACAATGTAACAGTTTCGGAAATGGCGGAACCCCGCGAAAAACCAGTAAAATGGACAATTTTCGAGGTATTTTGGGGACCATGTACCAGTTTGGGAAAAGACGAAACACTGCCTAAAACCCATACAATGGACGATTTCTGTCGTATTTTGGGGACCATGTACCAGTCTGGGAAAAGACGAAACACTGCCTAAAACTCATACAATGGACGATTTCTGTCGTATTTTGGGGATCATGTACCAGTTTGGGAAAAGACGAAACACTGCCTAAAACCCATACAATGGACGATTTCTGTAGTATTTTGGGGACCATGTACCAGTTTGGGAAAAGACGAAACACTGCCTAAAACCCATACAATGGACGATTTCTGTAGTATTTTGGGGACCATGTACCAGTTTGGGAAAAGACGAAACACTGCCTAAAACCCATACAATGGACGATTTCTGTAGTATTTTGGGGACCATGTACCAGTTTGGGAAAAGACGAAACACTGCCTAAAACCCATACAATGGACGATTTCTGTAGTATTTTGGGCACAATGTACGAATTTACATAACAGAATAACCCTGCCTAAATCATTCGAAAACAGTCATTTTTCGTAGTTAGCAAGTTGGAGGTCAGCCATCACAGTGCAGCCAGTACGTCAGCCATTGACAGTTACCGGCAGTACAGAATTAGCCAATCGCGAGTCAGGAGTGGTGTGATCTTCAACGTGTTATGCACCAGTTCACACAACCCGTGTTTTAAACCCATTGTCATAGGAACTATCTTTAGGGCGCTTAAGGCGCGCGTTTCGACCCATTTCGTTAAAGATTTGCCAGCGAGGCGAAAATATAATACTGGGAATAGTATTATTATTACCACTGTCACTTCCTTCGTTGCTGGAGTACAAAAAAGAACAGTCCATTTACAGTCATAAACTAGAATCAGAGACAGTGGATAGGGGAGACTGGGTAACACGGGGAATCATTGCTGTGGCCTGGATACGCGTACTATTTCTTGATAAACTACTTTTTTGCGCCCTTTCCGAAAGCCTCAGGTGTTTTTCTAGTAGTGATTGTAGTGTTTAGTTTTGCAGCTTTTATTCCATGTGAAGTTCGAATTTACGGACTTCCAGTCATTTTTATCTAAAATCGCCTGCCCCTCCCGCCCCCCCCCCCCCCCCCCCCCCCGTCCCTCCCTCCCCCTCTCAGCAAAATGTCTCAGTCCGATGTTTGGCAAATTTGCTTGATAAATTTCATTTTCATTTTGAGATAATACTGCCTACACCTTGCTTATTCATGTGTTTGTGCAGTGTAACTTCCAAACAAAACGTTGGTTAGGCAAAAATTGTTTTGAGTTATTCTTTCTGATCTTGGTCACTGCGCCCGCAGCGCTTATTCCAAGAGGGATAATACAGGCGGTTTCCGGTCTTCCGGCCTACCCACTGTCTCTGCTTCAAAAATTGTCTGGGATTTTAGGGGGTACGTCCATTTTTCCCCCCTTTCCACCAGAAAAATCCCTATGCCAACGTCAACACGCAGACCCCAAGTGCAACCAGCAGAGCAGCGAAATCAAGCAGGCCTCGACTACACCCAGAGCTGGCACCAGTCTGCAAGTCTTGGCATGCGTTCTTGACAGCCTGCTCTATGACCACAGCCACGAGGTTGTCCACAGTCTTGATGTCGTTGGAATAGACGCGACGCTCGTGCAGTTCTTGCAATGGTCTGAAGTCGTTAACGATGGGCACCTCTTGGGTTTCGTTAGCCCGTTGTGTCTTCAGGGTCCGGAATACTGCCAGCTGCACAAGACGAAGAACGGTGGCAGTGATAAAGAGTGTAACACGATGGACGACTTGAAATCCAGCACCTCCACCGAGTCTTTCAGGAGCCACCTGAAGACGTATCTCTTCTCAAAGTTCTGATGCGGACTCCACCCCCCCCCCCCACCCACCATGTGCTGCAGACTCCACCCCCTTCTCCTGTTTTTGTTAAAACTTATCTCCCCCGCGCTGGGCATGGAGTTTTTTCAGCGCGTTACAAGACATCATCATCATCATCATCATCATCTTCATCATCACGACTCCACGCCTGTCAATCAAGAGGATCGAGCCCCCCCCCCCCAATTCAGCCAATCGCGTCCCGCGGCATAATGAGCACAACACATGGCATAATCTGGCAAACGTTTTGCCAGATACTACAAGGTAAAGAAAGGATTGACGTCATTTGAGGAAAAAGACCATTACGTCACTCTCTTCATCTTGAAATCCCCCATTTTTCCCTGGTCATGCATGGTCTCCCCTCTCATGAAATCGAGGATGTGTCTTCCCCGAACACTCATAGGTTACCCGAACTACTTTTTCCCCATACAATGAACGTACTGTGTGTTGCCAATGTACGGCAGAGTAAACAGGCAGGGCTTTGGCCTCCGGGCTTGCCGAGTGGAGTCGTCTATTGTTCATTGATTTGGAGCAGGCCTAGGCAAGTTTAGTAGTTGTAGTAGTAGTAGTGGTAGTAGTAGTGGGTGTTGGGTGGGTGTTTGGTGGTTTAGCGTCCTTTTCAACCCCATATGGGTGATATCACAGACGGGGTACGAGAAAACTGCTAGCACAAATATTTCGCCCCAGCCAGAATTCGGCCTCGACCTCAATGAAATATGAAATATCACAACACCTGCCCGCCTGTTGTGTCCATGGAGCCATCGAGGCTCGGGAGGAGAAGTTACGGGCCCCTAGGAAAATGGCGGCCGGCAATAAACCGGACTTGTAATTGTATGCCAAAGCTGAGTCTTTGAGTTTAATCTGAGCTCAAGCTGTGATGTATGTAGCAGGGGATACACCACCACCCACTCACACATACACACCCTCTTCACCCACCCCACCCCCTTCCTCCCCGATCTGCCGACAGCAATACCTGTTCCTCGGAGATTTCGATTTTTTCCCTGAAGAGAGTCCAGATGACAGTCTCGTAGCATGGTGGAGTTGTGAGACTGCCGAAGTACCGGTAATAAGTGGAAGCATTGGCTGGCAGCAGGGACTTCAAGGGGAACGGTTCCAGCTCTGTTTCCTCATCTGCAGCAGCAGACAGTATTTACATGTTACACTGCACTACACTGATCACTTCCGGGGCGGGGTATTGTATGGTACAACCCTGTTCCAGGTCCGTCGCTAACTCTAGGCCGCTGCGACGACGCCCATGTCGGGCTAACCGATACAGACCCGAGCTAAGAAGGAAAAAACAAAAATACTCGGTGACAAGGAAAGTGGACAATTGCGAACGGCTTTCAGATCCCAGTGTTATTTCACAGTGTGCACAGAGGCGGTGAAAACTGTCGCATTCACCAGCACAGTACATTGTCAGCCTGTTTCGAGATTATTGCCTGCATGAGTTGTCTCGCTTGCCGCAACAAGCACGCATTTTCACGAAAAATGCATGCATGCTGCGGGTCTGTGTATGCACGGGTGACAACTCATGCAGGTAATAATCTCAGACTGGTATGCATCATTGAACAGCATTCGATTGTAGAGGGCTTCTTTGGATTTACTGCCCCTGGCACTCAGGAGTGAGAGGTGATGATAGAGCAGACGCCCTCGCCGGCCGGGCAAGCATTACTGGTGGCCTGAGCTTAGGAAGACCAGAAGTGGTAAGAAGTCTGCACGTTGCACGAGGTATCGTCAACGAACGTGTTTCGAACGTTCCACTCACCTTTGTGGGTAATGTTGGGGAAGTGTGCCAGAAGGTAATCGAAATTTTCATTATGTTTGCCCAGCTGTAAGAACAGACAGACCAAGAACAATCTGATATCATTCACCACTTGCCTCACACAGTTGCAATGATTCACAAAACCTGCCATGAATCCTATATCCGAAACGATTTTACGGCTTGGCAGCAAGGAAACAGTAGACGAAAGTCAAACGCTCATCGGACCGCACCTGACTGGCTCGTTTACCGCAATGTCAAGGGCAGTGGATTTTTTTTAAAAGCCTTAGATAGGGACTTGGGCATTGTTTACGTGGGTATCACCTTTTGTTTACCAAAAGATCAACTACCTTTCCCTTGGAGGTACATCTAGGCCTACCCCAGGGTTCTTCGCCAATCGCTGTAGGAGAACTAAAATGAAATGAAAAGAAATGTTAATACCAGGGCAGACAGTAATAACAGTTGATAGCAGTACCAATACCAAAGCAGTCCCTTCACTGACCTTAAAAAAGAAGCCGAGGACAGCGAGGCCGTAGGGATGTCTAGCGGCCTCTGACGAGTTGAAGCTGGACTTCATGTAATGCACAATGTGGAGCTGCAACAGCGTGGTACACAGTTTGTTCACGAACATCTTCTCTGGGGGTCAGGCTAGTTATGGCTAACCCATGAGTGATCGGGGAAGTCACATGCTGGCCTTGAATTACAGGAGAGGAGCACCATGACTAGGGTGAGTTCTATTTCTCCGGTAGTTTAGATCAGCGCTCTGGAGAAGTTTATGTCTCCGCCATTTTGGTGCGCTCTGGAGAGATCCGGGGGTGGGGTGGGGGGGGGGGGGGTATTTCTCCGGTATTTTAGTACTCTCCGGAGAGGTATATTTCTCCGTTATTTTAGTGCGCGCTGGAGAGGCCTATTTCTCCATTATTTTAGTGCATGCTGGAGAGGTCTATTTCTCCGTTATTTTAGTACTCTCTGGAGAGGTCTGTTTCTCCGTTTTTTTTTAGTGCGCTCTGGGGAGGTCTATTTCTCAGTTATTTTAGTGCGCGCTGGAGAGGTCTATTTCTCCGTTATTTTAGTACTCTCTGGAGAGGTCTGTTTCTCCGTTCTTTTAGTGCGGTCTGGAGAGGTCTATTTCTCCATTATTTTAGTAGTCTCTGGAGAGGTATATTTCTCCGTTATTTTAGTGCGCTCTGGAGAGGTTCATTTCTCCGTTATTTTTAATTCGCTTCTGAGAGGTCTATTTCTCGGGTTATTCTAGCCCCGCATGGGAGAGGTCTGTTTTCCCGTTATTCTAGACCGCTACCTTGAACCGTTCTTACCTCCAAGGGAGCGGCCTTGAAGTCGATTGTGTGTTCAGAACCTTTGTCGTTGTTTGACCCCCAGTGGAAATGAAACTGGTCCAGCACGTAGTCATCGGGAAGACTCCCTCCGCTGATGCCAATCGGGGTCCCCGAGTACTTCACCTCCGCTGAAATGGGATTTGGGCTGATTTTGAACTGGTCAGCTAAAACAATGAAGTGGGGTTGCCCATGTGTTTGCCTGGGCCTTGCTTTCAAGGTATCAAACTCAATAGTTTCACAGGCGTCTTTAAACAAAACAACAACAATAACGAAACAAAAAAGTTCAAGGCGCAGGAGCCGTTTTAGTGGTACATGTATACTAATCATCAAGGGTTTTTTTTTAGCATGCAGGAACACTCACGAACGAAAATATAACTTGAGTTGGCTTAGCAAAGAATGAATTTAGCCCGTTTAACTCTAGGCGTGCGTCACTCACCAGTATGACCACCGACGTTCATCAGCGTCATCTTACAGTCAGTGCACGTGCCGTACTGACGGATATCGAAGACCTCCATGGACGGGTCGTACAGCACCTGGTTCTCCATGATGTTGATGGGCGACTGCATGCGACCTCCACAGTCTGGGTACACCGTGTGCCACTCACTGGGACCTGCAGCAACGTATCATAATAATAATAATAGTAATAATAATAAATTGCTTTTATATAGCGCAGTATCCCAGCAGACGCTGGCTCAGAGCGCTCTACAATTACAATTACACACACACGGAGAACACACACACACACACACACACACACACACACACACACACACACACACACACACACACACACACACACATCACTGACATAACATACAGCTGGGACCTCGATAGAAAAGAACTGGCGGGGGGGGGGGGGGGAGGGGCCTGAGTATTTACAGATGGATAGAGTTGCGCAAGCAACAAAGACCATCTCACTACGAGGACGAGAAGGCTGACTGGAGAAGTATACAGCGATGATAATGCATGGAGACACACTTCAAAAACTAGGCCATTACTTCTGAAATCATCTCATCTTATATACAGTAGTGTTATGAAAACATTGTAGACAATAAAGCAGTTGTTGCCACTTGCATGAGAAACTAGCGGATGTACCGGCTTTACCCGCGCTGATGATCTACGGTGGATAATAACATTGATTTGACGATTATCCTAGGTTTTATCCCGCCAGATATTCCACTTGAATACAGCCAGGGATCCCCATCACACACACACACACACACACACACACACACACACACACACACACACACACACACACACACACACACACACACACACACAACGTTACACTCAGTTGACAACCATCTATCAGAAGAAAAAAACAAAACAAAAACCCATCCACCCACATATTTTTGTACTCACCCAATGCTCCAGTGTATTCCCAGCTAATGCCCCCTGGAGGACAAAAGCGGCAAAACCGATACGTTAGACAATTCACAATACGACGCTACTCGAGCATGGCCTGTGGCACAGGACATTTCATTCGAGACCAGGGCCCGTATGTAAAAGTCGAAGTTAATTTAACCCACGGCTACGGGCCTAACCCAGACTAGGACAAAAGAAACCCAAAAGCAACATAATTATTTTTAAAAAGGAAGGAATCGAAAAAAGGAAGAAAAAATCCTTCTATAACGGCTCAGGCACCTTCCTGGAATGGGCCCGCTTCCTGATTTACAACAAACAAACAAACAAACAAACAAACAAAACAAAACAAACAAAAAAAACCCCAGAAAATTTTACCCTAGAGATAGTTTAGTTCGAGGTTAGACTCTAACCCGGGGCTAAAAACCCTAACCTCGATTAGTACATACGGGCCCTGTCAGTAACTGCGTTAAAACCATCCGAACAGAAAGTGAAAAGCGCTATTATTTCGAAAGAGCCTGTGAATAGAGAGGGCCCGAAATGTACAGTGACAGGTTCAAAATTGTACAGGCCACAGGCATAAAATTGCGCGTGTGAACAACAACAACAACAACAACAAACAACAACAACAACAAAACAGCAATGGCGAATGGAAATTGTTCTCGAAAGAAAATAATTTCATAAATATCACCTTTACATATTCTGTCAGTATTTGAGAATTATCACCTATATCATTATTTGATAATTTTAACAAAAGAGTATTGTTATCTCCCTTTATGATAAAAGGCGTGTTTTACACGACGATTGACAGTTTCAGCGACTTCACTGTCTTCTCCTTGCATGGAAGAAAAACAGGTCATGCCATTTCTCGGCCGCTGTTGAAACATGTATTCGCAGTTTCACTCAAGCTTTTCCGAGAAAAAGAAGGAAAGAATGAGGCACGTGTGCAACCAAAAAACAAACAAACAAACAAAACAAAAACAAAACAACAACAACAAAAACAACAACAACCAAAAATAACAACAACAAAAAACAGCAATGGCGAATGGAAATTGTTCTCGAAAGAAAATAATTTCATAAATATCACCTTTACATATTCTGTCAGTATTTGAGAATTATCACCTATATCATTATTTGATAATTTTAACAAAAGAGTATTGTTATCTCCCTTTATGATAAAAGGCGTGTTTTACACGATGATTGACAGTTTCAGCGACTTCACTGTCTTCTCCTTGCATGGAAGAAAAACAGGTCATGCCATTTCTCGGCCGCTGTTGAAACATGTATTCGCAGTTTCACTCAAGCTTTTCCGAGAAAAAGAAGGAAAGAATGAGGCACGTGTGCAACCAAAAAACAAACAAACAAACAAAACAAAAACAAAACAACAACAACAAAAACAACAACAACAACCAAAAATAACAACAACAAAAAACAGCAATGGCGAATGGAAATTGTTCTCGAAAGAAAATAATTTCATAAATATCACCTTTACATATTCTGTCAGTATTTGAGAATTATCACCTATATCATTATTTGATAATTTTAACAAAAGACTATTGTTATCTCCCTTTATGATAAAAGGCGTGTTTTACACGATGATTGACAGTTTCAGCGACTTCACTGTCTTCTCTTTGCATGGAAGAAAAACAGGTCATGGCATTTCTCGACCACTGTTGAAACATGTATTCGCAGTTTCACTCAAGCTTTTCCGATAAAAAGAAGGAAAGAATGAGGCACGTGTGCAACCAAAAAATTTGCAGAAATTAAAAAAAACAACAACAGATAAGTCGGGAAAGAAACATCTTTTGCGATCATGGTTTGTTAAAAAAAGTTGAGCTGTTGGAATGAAGCGAGGAACGGAAAGTTTGACTTGAAAAAGAAAAATGGACAGGTTAGTAAATATTTCTTGCCAAAGGAAGGAAAACAAAAGGCCGCGAAAACTAATAGAAAGTAAAACGAAGCAATTCTAGGATAGAATTAAAAAGTGTAACTGTTTTCCTGTTCACGATTTGTTAGGTTTCTTCAGGCTTTAGAGTTAGACAGAATGATTGTTATGTACGTTTCCTCAGGCTTTGGAGTTAGAATGATTGTTACATTTCATCAGGCGTTAGAGTCAGACAGAATGATTGTTATATTTCATCAGGCTTTAGAGTTAGACAGAATGATTGTTATGTTTCATCAGGCTTTGGAGTCAGACAGAATGATTGTTAAGATTGAGAAAATGAGAATAAAAACACATAAGATGAAAGAAATAGGTAAATAAATCATACATCTAATCTATAGATTAGAGTAACACACGCACAAAATCTCACACAAACATAAATCCAACCAGAAGAATACACCCCCCCCCCACCACCACCACCACCCCCACCCCACCCCACCCCACCCCAACATAACGAAACTAACCGTGAGCAAAAACAACACACACACACACACACACACACACACACACACACACACACACACACACACACACACACACACACACACACATACACACACACACGCGCGCGACAAAACAAACAACAAAACAAAACAAAAATCTGTAGTAGCCGTGCTGTTCAGGGGGACTGCTTTCCACGAGTTAGATGTTACACAAAACAAAGTTAGCCATGAAGTTAGGGCGCTCAATGTTAAAAGATCACACACGTTCACAACTCTACACAATATGCAGTCAGCCTGCCCTGATGACCTTACCTGGGGATGAGCCACCTGGAGAGAGATAAAGAGAGTAAGAGTTCGCATGTTTAAGTTGGTAGTAATACCGCTGTTGCCGGTTACGAAGAGTCGGGTGCTCTCCAGCGCCGGAGACGCGAACAGTCCACCTGAGGTGGGCTACGCATGCGATGGCGAGCAACGTGAGCCTCGACCGGCGAAGATGTTCGCGATAAAATTAAATCAATGAAAGTTCCTGAACTGAAAAAATATCTGAAAGACAGGGGCGTGCGTTTAAGTGGCTACACAAAAGCGCAGCTTATCACTCTAGCCCTTGAAGCAGATCGGCAGTCGCTTCAACCGAGAGGTAGGCGGTGTAAAGGTCAAGTCGACCCGCTGTGACTTGTGGCTTGCCACTAATTTTTATTCAAGCACTTTGGCTGTTTATCAGTGCGAACTGAACTTTTGCTTGGAAATGAAAGTCTTTCTTTCTTGATTTTTGGTTCCATAACGATTGTGTTCAAACAATGTAGGTACCGGGACAGAATTTGCCCGCTTGTTCCCGACGAAATGGCGGCTGCACACGCTAGGCCACCGAGACGGGTCGGCGTTCTGCCTTCGAATCGCTTTTATCCACAAATTTCTTGAAACTTTTGAAGAAAAGGGCTTAAACTGAACGATCTCACCATTAGGTAAGACCGTCTCTGGGAATTTCTCCAGCTTATCTGATTTTCTCGAGCCATTTTGGCAGCCGATCGCAACGCAGTGGTAGTGCGGCATCGTGTGTGACTCGAGTAGCCCACATGCCGAGTCTATCAAGCCTTGTCTCGGTCCAAAATCGCGCACGTTCACGCATGTTCACGCGCTATAACGAGAATCGGCAACAAGGCCATTAGCTGAATGACATCGACGGCGAAAGAAGGTAGAGTTGTTTATTTTTGCTGTTGTTGTTCTGTTGTTGTTTTTTTGGTGTGTTTTTGTTTTATTTTTCTGTGTATGTTTTTGGGTTGTTTTTGTTTTTGTTTGTTTATTTGTTTTTGGTTTTTGTTTGTTTGTTTGTTTGTTTTTGTTTGTTGTTGTTTTTTCGGGGGGGGGGGGAGGGGGGAGGGAGGAGAGAGTTGTGTTGGTGTTGGGAGGGGGGGGGGGATGCAGGAAAGGCGGGGCAGTTTTGACACCCTGACACAGAGAGAGAACAAGAACAAGAACAAGAACCTTTATTTTACAATAGTAGAAGTTACAGGCATGTTCATACCAGTTTTAAAACTTGGAGTTCCTAAATCTACTGTCAAGAAGAAAAGAGAGAGAGAGAGAGAGAGAGAGAGAGAGAATGTGTGTGTGTGTGTGTGTGTGTGTGTGTGTGTGTGTGTGTGTGTGTGTGTGTGTGTGTGTGTGTGTGTGTCCTCCCCGATACATGGCATAACAAACGAACGGCCGTGGCGACAGCAGATGATGAAACGGAAGCAACCTATTGGGCTGGTGACCATCTTGTTTCTGGACACCGAGGTTAGTCAGTGCGAAAGGGGCAACGACCACAACGCGAGTCTGACACATTATATCACACATAAAAAACTCGTGGTAATTATCGCTGCTGACTCATCGGCAATCTCCACCCTTACCTAAGAGCCGAAACAAGGAAAGGACACCAAATTAAAGGTTCCGGTTACAGTGTTGGAGATACGTTGACCGGCAAACTTTTAATGGTAGAGGACTAGAGGTGAAGAGGAGGGGGGGGGGGGGTGAGTGGGTGAGGGTGGGTTTTGGGACAGACATAGCTTTTGTAACTGCTAACTGAGGTAGAATGAGGGGCTGTACAGAATTTCGGAGTCGGCAGTTTTAGCCTCTGGCTGTTCAGCTTAATGGTCTGGGCCCTTATTAAAACTCGAGGTTAATTTAACCCACGGCTACGGGCCTAACCCAGACTAGGAGAAAAGAACCCCCAGAACAAAATTAAATAAAACAGGAAGCAAAGAAAGAAAGACAAAAATCCTTCTATAACGGTATAGGCGCCTTGCTGGAATGGACCCGCTTCCTGATTTAAAACAAAACAAAAAAAAAAAAAAACAGACAATTTAACCCTAGAACTAGTTTAGTTCGAGGTTAGACTCTAACCCAGGGCTAAACTCTCTTACCCCGACTTTTACTACTGACATGCGGGCTCTGCAATCTCAACAAAAAGCCGCAAACATTGTAGTTTTTAAAACTTGTGACTCCTGCGACTGTGCATAATGCAGGCAACTAGCTCACAGTTGCAGAGTTTTCAGCGCTTGGGAGACCCTTATAAAACCAGAGCGTGAGTTTGCAGTGACTTCCTTGTGATATGGTCAGCCGGTGAGCGAGACGCATCGCTATGTACAGCGCCTGGCAAGTGTTGTGTGCTGCACGAGAAGATTATCCACTGCGATCTTTCTCGCATATTGTCAAACAACAAACTGAGCTGTGAAATCAGGCTGCCCTTGGCTTTTGCAGAAGTTTCAGGGACGCTAAAAACTCTGTAACTGTGACAGAGTTGACCGTGCATTTTGCACAGTCGAGTGAAAACAACAACAACAACAACAAACAAGAACAACAACAACAACACTGTGTTTGTGGCTTTTTGTTGATATTGCAGACCTTTAACGCGGCTGAAACTGTCACCTCCCTGTCGTCTGTTCTTTTATGACGAAGTACCGGCTTATTTACCCTCAGGTCACAATCTCTGTTTGAAAGAAAATCCAGCTATTAAACGACTTAGTATCAGTATCAGTAACACTATACCAGTAATTCAAATTTAGAAATGGGGTCGGCTTTGAATCAAAATCTTCCTGGTCCTTCAAGTTGTTTGTCAAAAGGAAATTTGAGGAGATTTTTGTTTAATGAAGGTTCCGGTCAAAAGTACGTTGAGAGACAAAATCCATGCAGTAGCATGCCCCAACTGCCCGTTACGACATCTCAACACTAACGTATCTTAAAAGCTTTTTCCCGGCGGAGTTCGAGCGCGTCTGAAAGCGGATAGACGGAGTGAAACATAGCTTTGATCGGCGCGAACGACATTGTTCGCAAATCCTCCTTTTCTCCTCAAATCTTCGGACAGCATTAGTTGAACTTGATCATACTTGAGAGAGAGAGAGAGAGAGAGAGAGAGAGAGAGAGAGCCGTTATTACGCACCACCTCCCTCCGCTTAAGATAGATCAAGGGGTAGTTTACGTTTCAAAGACTCGTCGGAGTCATCCTTCCTTTTAACTTCAGTTCTGCATGTTGAGGTTACATTTGACCTTAAACAAGCCCAACAAGTGGCAACCGACGCCAAACTAGAGTGTCCGGTTACAAAGTGTTGGAGATAAGTTGACACGCTAGCTGGTAGAGGTGAAGGGGGTGTGTGGGTGGGAGTGGGGGGGGGGGGGTGGGAGAGACACAGTGTTTGTAACTTGCTAACTGAGGTGGTAGGGGCTGTACAGAATTACTGAGTCAGTGGCTTTAGCCTCGAGCTGTTAGGCTTAAATGTCTGCACTCTCAGCAAATACCCGCAAACATTGTGTTTTTCAACGCTGCGATCTCTGCGACTGTGCATAAAGCTACGGTCACAACCGGCCGTACGGGCTCCTACGGCGGGTCTACGGCCAAAAATCGTGGCAAATCTTGCGAACGGCGCACGGGCGTCCTGCGAAATTTCCAGGTCGCAAGGAGGCCGCAGAGCGCTGCGGCCGGTTTTCGACATGATCAAGAAACTCTACGATCACCTGCGATTTTTTACACACTTGCGTTGGCCGCACGGCCACTGTACGGCCAACACACGATTGCCGCAAGTGCATCGTACGAATTTGACCTCTCCGGGCGAGAAAAATAGGTCACGATGGCCGCACGGCGGCCGCACGATGAACGAACAAGTGACGCACGGTTGTCTTGCGTGCTTCCCACGAGGACCGCACGATGGCCGCACGTGATCACAGACTGCAAGTCGGTAGTACGATGTTCCCACGATGCACGCACGTGCTCCGTGAGTGCTCCGCAAGGCTGACGCAAGACCAGGTGCGGGCCCGGGGGATGTTGGTGTGCAATGTAGAAGTGTTGCAGTGCTGTGTCAGTGTCTGTCAAGTTGTGTACGTGTCCATAGGTTTGTCAAACTCTCTGTTAATAATATCCAAATCCTCTGATGTCTTCTTTCCATAAACAAACTACATGTATATGTGTAGGCTGGTCCCTATATGCATGAAAAACGCGCGTCGGCCATGGCCGTCGAACGACCGACGCACACCACGCGTACAGAGCACTTACGATAGCCGTACGGCGCACGCACGACACCCGTATAGCCCGTGCAAACATCGTCAACATCGCACGAACGTCGTACGAAGGCGTACGACCTCCGTACGATAACTGCGAGGACAACGTACGATCCGTACGGCCGTCGTACGATTTTTGACCAACTGAAATCGCAAGACGTTACCCGTGCGAGACTTGCGGGGAACGTACGCCATCGCACGTATATCGTACGCACGATTGGCAACCTTAATTTTTTTTTCAGATCGTAGAAGCCGCAGGCCGCAGACATTTCGTGGAGATCGCAAGCATAAAAAAATCGTGCGGCCGGTTGTGACCGAGGCCTAATGCAGGCAACTCTGTCACAGTTGCAGAGTTTTCAGCGCGTGGGAGACCCTTACAAAACCACAGCGTGAGTTTGCAGTGACTTCATTGTGCTTTTGGCCAGTGAGCGAGACGCATCGCTACATCGTCTACCGAGTGTTGTGTGCTGCACGAGAAGTTTAGCCGCTGCGATATTTCTTGCTCAGTGTCAAAACGCAAACTGTGCTGTGAAATCAGGCTGCCTTTGGCTTCTATAGGGGTTTCAGGGACGCTGAAAACTCTAACTCTGTGACAGAGTTGACTGTGCATTTTGAACAGTCGAATAGTGTGTGTGTGTGTGTGTGTGTGTGTGTGTGTGTGTGTGTGTGTGTGTGTGTTTTAACACAATGTTTATGGCTTTCTTTCTTTTTTTTCTTTTTTTTTTTTTGGAGATTGTAGACCCTCAAAATTACAAACACTGTGTCTCTCCCACCCACCCCCTTCACCTCTACCATTAAGCTTGTCAGCTAATCTCCAACACCTTGAAACCAGACCCTCTAGTTTGGCGTCCGTTCCCTATTTCGGCTCCTAGTTCAGGCTGGAGATTTCACGGCTGAAACTGTCACCGGACGGCTGTTGTCTGTATCGGGGACGCAGCACTTGTTAGCCCCAGATCACAATCTCTGTCCGTGAAAGAAACTCGGCCAGTGAACGCTGCAGCCAGTCTGGAACCGTATCAGGTTAACCTGAAGCCATTTGCCTTGCGTCACTGTAATTCTAAACTGACATATTATCACACAAGATTGGGGGTAGCCGGCGTCGTCAAGTAAGCTGATACGAGCGCTCTAAAATTTCATGCCAAGTTGTGTGGGATCAACCAGTACCCAAGGCAGGAGTTAAAAAAAAAATTGTGCTCTCTCTCTCTCTCTCTCTCAGCCTCCGGGTTCATGTTAAAGCCGCGTCCTCTATCAATGTTTTTAAAGAGAGGTGTATCAGAAATGTTATAACACTTTATTCACTTTTAACAATGGCGTATTACATTTCAGAAATTGTGTCTGATTAATTGCTTGCCGACTGTTCGCCTGCTATTTTATTCCTCTCTTTTTGTGTTTAGTTTAGTTGGTTTTTTTTAATAATTTTGTGTGCACTTGAAATCAATAGGTGTGTGTGTGTGTGTGTGTGTGTGTGTGTGTGTGTGTGTGTGTGTGTGTGTGTGTGCGCGCGCGTGCGTGTGTGTGTTTGCAACATGTGCTCATTGTTTGTTTGTGCGTTTATTTGTTTATTTTGTTTTTCTAGTTTTATTCCTTTTTATTACTTAGATAATAGTTGGGGGAGGGGTGTTTTGTTTTTTTAGCAACGGCAGACATGAAAACCGACTATCTGACGTCAACTGCCTCCACCGTTGTAAAACAATTTCATTGATTCATATGATACTCTCTCAAACGTTTCCCGTCTCCTCTGACTGTGAGGGAGCCGGGGTGGCCGAATGGTAGAGCGTTAGACTTCTAATGCTCGGGGTCGTGAGTTCGTATCCCGGCTGGGGCCAAATATTTGTGCTGGTTTTCTCATCATCTTTGATATCACCCGTATGTGGTGGAAAAGGACGTTAACCCCCCCCCCCCCCAAAAAAAAAAAAAACCCACCCACCCACTCTGACTGTGAAGTGGATGTGTTCTGTGTAACTTGCCCACTACGGTCAAGGAGACGTCAGATGTGGCCGATCTGGCAGTCTAACTGGATTGAATAGCGTTCAACCGGACTGTTCAGCTAGGGTAGCTGTCTCAGTCTCCCCCCCCCCCTATAACCTGCCCATTATTGCCTTCTCCAAACATTCCTGTGGCGCGGGACGTTAAACCCAACTAACCAACCATCACACGCATCGCACGCAGCACGGTAATCCCCTTCTTTCGCGGGGAGCCGGGACAGCCGTCTGGTGGAGCGTTGGACCGACAATGATGGGGTCGTGGGTTCGAATCTAGCCCTGGGAGCCAAACATTTGTGCTGGCGTTTTCCTCGCTGTACGTATATAACACGACACGGTTTAGTCCTCGACAGATTCACTGACTCCGGAGTAAAAATTTCGTACGAGGTTTTAACTCTTTAACCTTACGATAACCACAAGACATGAAGAAGCAATCTCTGTCAGACGACCTGCGTGAGGCTGACGTCAAATGTTTAGTTCACGGAATTGGCGTTTTCTCTCTCTCTCTCTCTCTCTCTCTCTCTCTCTCTCACACACACACACACAACA
>JACVVK020000435.1:560000-582808 GCA_018292915.2 Batillaria attramentaria | reverse complement strand
TTCTACAGAAACTGGACAGAGTACAGGCAGGGTTTCGGCGACATCAAGGGCAACTTCTGGCTGGGTAAATGTTCTCCAGTATTGTTCATATACGTGACCAAAACGCTTTACTCAAGATCAGTGAAATATTCTTGATCGATAATTCTCTATTGAAACTGACTTTAACTGAGAACAAAAGAGTGACTTCGTTGTCTGCTTTTCTTGCGTGTGAATTAGTATGTAGCGGTCCTATGATTAGAAATTTTTGTTGATGAACGTTGCTCTACATACTTCGAAAAGAAACATAACGTTCAAAGTTAATATCGCTCTTGCTCTCTTTCCGGCGCTTTAGCACACGCTCCTCAACATCCAAACTCGGAACTCAAGGGAGAGTAAAGACAAAATTTAATGTTTGAACGCTAAAGAATGCAGTAGTAAAAAGTCAAGAAGTTTAATATGACAGCCTGTGTTAACCCGATCCCCAGATAGATCAGTACTGGGCAGTGCGTATTTAGTTTATCTTAAGCGTCAACACACTAAGTCATTTTGTTAACATCGTCTTATTATCTCCATTTTCATGAATATCCCGTATGATGATGACGATGAAGAAGATGGTGATGAAATGATGACAGTAGGATTCTTCTTTTTTTAATTTTTAGTACCGTTATCACTGTAGTTTTTAATGTTTTGTTGTGTTGTGTTTACTGTTGTAGTGCATTCAGAGTGCTTTGTCTTACAGGAATTTCTACACTTGCTTTCTCACATTCACTGACTAACTCTCATCATGCACATTTTTCTGTATGTTCAGGTCTGGACACCATCCGCCTCCTGACGACAAGCCAACAACAAACTCTCCGTGTGGACCTGAAAGACTTTGACAACAACACGGCGTACGCCGAGTACAGGTTCTTTGCCATCGACGGACCCGATTCCTTCTACCGTCTGCATGTTGACGGTTATACTGGCACGGCAGGTGTGGTGTGTGGTGTGTGTGTGTGTGTGTGGTGCGTGTGTGTGTGTGTGTGTGTGTGTGTGTGTGTGTGTGTGCGTGCGTGCGTGCGTGTGTGCGTGCGTGCGTGCGTGTGTGCGTGCGTGCGTGCGTGCTCGCGCGCGCGCGCGCGCGCGGTGTGTGTGTGTGTGTGTGTGTGTGTGTGTGTGTGTGTGATATGCCATGCCGCTTTCACATCTATGTCAAATAAAAATGACGATACATCACCCCATTTGCCAACGATCAGTTAAAGATTATTTCACACACACACACACACACACACACACACACCATTATCAGACAGAATGATACAGATTGTGTTGATGGTGTTTCCCTACAGGTGACAGTCTGACCTACAGCAACAACCGTCCTTTCTCCACCCATGACAGCGACCACGACTCACATAGTCGCGTTAACTGTGCTGTGGGGAGGCACGGTGCCTGGTGGTACGGGTGGTGCGCCCACAGCAACCTGAACGGTCCGTACCTGACGTCCGCCCCAGGGACCCTCCAGAATATCTACTGGTATCACTTGAAGGGCGCGTACATCGCCTTGAAACACGTGGAGATGAAGATCCGACCTGCCATGTAGTCGTCAGTGTCCGCTCATCATCACTATCGTCTAACTCCGCAAAAACAATGCACTCAGTGCACACTATTTCAAATGTCGCGCGCGATGGTAACGGTTTTCAACACCCGGTACTTCAGACAGCTTGACCGGCCTCGTCCGGTGACTGAGATTGGATACCACCAGGTTCTATGTCCAAGTAAAAACACGAATAAAGTAAACGATGCATCTTCTGCTTTGTGTTTGTTGTTTGCTTTACTGTCTTTTTCGTTTATTTGTTTTATTGTTGTACGGGTTAGTTTTTGTATGAACTTTTGATTCAAAGTCATTTGCATGAAGACGCTGGAAATAGTTGACCTTCATCTTCATGACATAAAACCCTGTACAAGTCTGCTGGCCGTACTAATGTAACACACAATGACTTGTTTATGTCTGCTTAGCTCTGTACCACATGTTGCCAGCGTTGCACCCTGGAAAACAGGCCGCTCTGACGGGGGTGGGGGGAGGGGCGTGAAACCTACTTGTTTTTCGTAATTTACCAAAAACCAGTACTCTAGATTCAACACCAACCTTCTCGAGTGTTTGACACGGTTAGCCTTACTTGATGCCTCGATCACACGCAAATCTGAACACAGTTAAAGGTCCACAGGTCAAGATGTTGTTTGTTATTCTACATTGTACCGAAAACCTGTATTGCGGAAAAAGTAAAAGGCTATTCCGTAAAACAAGATGTAATTAATTTATTTCTTTAAAATCTGTCTGGTTTGAAAAAGGTTTAACATACAAGGCTCTATATAACTAAGGATGAAGAGGTCAGTGAGAGAGTATATAGTCAAGAAATGCTGACCAGTAAACGGCTCATCACACGGGACACACCAGGGGGGATCTTCCCCTTTCAGCAGATGGGAGAGAGAGAGAGAGAGAGAGAGAGAGAGAGTGAAACTGACGGTGTAGGTGCTGACATTGTCTCAAAACTGCCAGTTTGCACAGCTGACTTATAAAGTACTGCTGCTAAGGACTAAAAGTAAATATAGAATACACATGTAATAAACTTAAATCAGAACAACATCACACACACACACACACACACACACACACACACACACACACACACACACACAGAGAGAGAGAGAGAGCAGTAACCGGTACTCGGTTAGAGGCTTTCACACGGGTCAATGGTTCTTTGTGTATATGATTACGTTGAACGTAAAAACTTTCAAACCCTTTCTCTAGTACATGTAATTCATTCCTCTCGAACCAGTTACAGCTCAGATCAGTCTGTGCCAGTAACTCTCAGTGGGGAAGGGTTGGGGGGGGGGGGGGGGGGAGAGTGTTAACGTACTTTTCCACCAAATACAACTCAGTGAACTCTCGTCAATACTTGTCGGTGAGAGTTGGCGCTGTGTCAAAGTGACATGATGACGTGTCAGTCAAATCGCTCACACATACGTTTGCTGCTGTTGATTTTCAAGTGATTGGTACATACACACGTAGGTGAGCGTGCTACAAACACCCGGATACTGTCACAGTTCTTCTCCTACACCAGAAAATGCCAGCATTAGGTAATGTCAGGATTTTCAGAATATCGGACTTCGGCATTTTGATTTTTCTCGCTTTTCCCGCAGACTGCCCGGTGAGTGTGTTTTCGACTTTGACGTAGTATCTGATGTTGAGTGGGTGGGTGTTTGGGGGTTTAACGTCCTTTTCCGCCACATAGGGTGATATCTGATGTTGAATTCTGTAGACTGAAGTTCACATGCTGATGATTCATGAACGTTTCCGGTTTAGGTTTCTTTTGTGTGTGTGTGTGTGTGTGTGTGTGTGTGTGTGTGTGTGTGTTTGTCAGTCCATTGGTAAATAGGTTACTTCTATCATCTGCTGTCCCTGGTAACTTTATTTTCAGACTATGAGGGTCAATGGTGGTGGTGGTGGTGGTGGGGGGGGGGGTCAATCAAAGGAGAATGAGGGGACAGGGAAGGGTAGGAGATCCGATCAGCTTAAAACGTGTATTGACGTGAACTACGTTTTTAAAAAAAAATGCAAGAAATAATACTTTTCTTTTCTTGTTCTTTTTGTAAAACAACTGGTGTCTGGAGGAATGAATTTATTTGAAATTAACATGTTGCAATTACAGCGCAGAATCTTTATCACGTAATTTATGAAACAAAACAGCGAAATTTCAATGATGCCGATTTACGGCATCCGATCGCATGCAGGAGCTTGTGCACTGTCAGGTCGTCAGTACATCCTTCGTCGGAAGGTAACCAGCGGTAAGTCGCAGTGTGCAGGGGGGCTGAGAGTCACACAACCAGATGATGCCAATACTCTCAGTTTGAGGTCTCTGGGAGGAGCCTCCGTGTGTATCCTGCTCGCACGCCCTGTACCACTGGGCTGAGAGTTATATCCTGGACTACGGTCCACGATGCTGCGTTCACTGGACGGGGTTGGAGGCTTTCACACGGGTCAATGGCTCTTGTGTGTGATCATGTAGAACTGACTGAAAACATTCAAACCATTTCTCTAGTACATGTAATTCATTCCTCTCGAGCCAGTTACAGCTTAGAGCGATCGGTCTGTGTTAGTAATCCATAGATAAAGCGGGGACGGGGGTGGGGGTGGGGATGGAGGGGGCAGGGAGGGGTACGAGATGCAAAAGAAGAGATCCGACCAGATTATGTATCTCATGTAAATGTATCTCAGTGACATACGACCGACAAAAGCATCCTGTTTCTGAATTCGCCATTAAAATGTCCAGTAGCTTTGCCGCTTGAAACGTAGGTGCGCGCGCGCGCGCGCGCGCGTGTGTGTGTGTGTGTGTGTGTGTGTGTGTGTGTGTGTGTGTTCTCCAATATGACTAGAAGCCAGGTTGTGTTATAGAACAGCTTAGCCTGTGAGTGCGTGTGTACGCTGGAAATAGTTGACCTTCATCTTCATGATATAAAACCCTGTACAAGTCTGCTGGCCGTACTAATGTAACACACAATGACTTGTTTATGTCTGCTTTGCTCTGTACCACATGTTGCCAGCTTCACTTGTGCACCCTGCAAAGTAGACCAATCTAGATTTTGTTTGCCGACAATATTAATCTCACAGAGCAACTGGAAACCGGATTTCTCACCAGTACATAGTGGAGCCCGCAGTATAATGTTCATACAGCATTGGCAACAGCGTACTCTGGGTTGGTGTCACACTTGATGCACGTGTACTTGCCTCATGGTACCCAATACACTATAATACCGCTTCTTCCAGCTATACTATATTCAGACCGGTGAAGACTTTGTCACCAATGCGAGAGGTCAATGCGAGAGGTCAAGTTGGAGTCCCACCCTGCGCAAAGAATTTGTCTTTCTCGTACGTGGCACCCGTTCATTCGGGCTTCTCTCCGGGTACTCTGCTTTGGAAATGCTCCGCCCAGAAAATTCGAAGTGATTATGATGTATTATGACTACTGCCCCGAAAATCTTTCAAGACTGATTTCAAAGTTTAAAACACTGTGATATCAATCTCCGCCCAAATTCACTGTTTGCAGGTGGTTCAGACAGTTCATGTCTGTCCAGAAAACAGTGGAAGACGATGAATTCTCTGCCAGCAGATCTGAGAAATGCGTCCACACTGTCTTTTTTAAAGAGCAGTCTCAACACGTTCCTCTTTTGTCCAGACTTCCAGTAATTTCCTGTGTCAGTAGCTAGTCAGTTTCACCAGTGTATGCGTGTCCGCCATTTGTAAATATTGAGTTTTATTCTAAAGAAATGCGCCCTACAAATACCATTTATTATTATTTATTATTATGAGAGTTGTGGTCGAATGGTAACGACCGTTACACCAGAAAGCATCTCTAGGGTTGAGTCCCTAATTAAGAAGGACCGGAAAATGTTGCACGATGAACTACAGGATATATCGTGAAGATTTCCTCGGGAAGTCTCACTCGCATTCTACACGACTGCCTTGTCGTAAGTGCCCGTTGGGTGCCCCATAACCTGAGTGAAGAGCAGAAGCGGGGTAGGGTGGACGGGTGCACCCACATGCTAAGAACATTTGACGGAGGAAGGTTCCCTCGGGTCTAGGATCCCTTCACACGAGACGAAGCCTGGGTCTACCAATACGACCCCGACACGACGAAGCAACAGTCGGCGGTATGGGTCTTGCCAGAGGAGAATCCACCTGTGAAATTCAAAAGAATGAGAAGTGCTTCCAAATTAGGTTTGTGTGTTTCTTTGTGAAAGTGTGTGTGGTGTTGTTGTTGTTTTGTTTTGTCTGTTTCTTTCTTTGTATGTTTATGTTTTTGGTTGTTGTTGGCTTTTTGGGGTAGGGTGTGTGTGTGTGGGGGGGGGGGGGGGGGTAAACTGCTCGTTTTCGTAACTCTACCGAAATCGTGTATTGTAGATTCACACCAGCCTTCTCGAGTGTTTATTAGTGTAATTTGCCACAGTCAGCCTTACTTGATGCCGCCAACACACGCAAACCTGAACACAAGCATTAAAAAGTCTACATGTCCAGATGTTGTTTGTTATTCTACATTGTACAGTAAACCTGTATTGCGGATTTCACACCAACCTTCTCGTCTATTGGTTTTTGACACAATTATTCAGCCTCACACAATGCCGGGAAAACACGCAGACAGAAACAGAAAGAGATTAATCTAGATGATGTTTGTTATTCCGTCAAAAACCTGAATAGCAGATTTCACACAAGCCCTCTCGGTGTCTGATGGCTTTGTTGGACACCATCAGCCTGGTAAACACACGCACACAGAAATAGAATAAAATATCAATCCAGATGTTGCTGGTCCATCGAAAACTTGTATTCCAGGGGGTGGGAAGGGGGGAGGTGTGTGAGGGGGGGGGGGATTCTGACCTTATCCCAGTCCCTTATTCTGACCTTATGTACGTCCTTGTTCATGTGGATCCGACACCTTTCAATAGTTAGAGTAACATGTCTTTACAGGAGTCGTGCTTTCATTCACACCGAGTCTCTGTATCTGTGGGTTTTAGTGGACACCATCAGCCTCACTCTATGCCGCAAACACACAAACACGAACAGAAATGGATAAAAAAAAAATCCATGTAGGTGATGTTAGGCCTTCTCTAGCTGCAGTATTTTCCATACAAATGTTGCCTGTAATACAGCCATGCAAAGCTTGACGTTTCTTCCATGACCAATTGTTCAGTCTTCACGGCATTGTTTCTCTCAGGATTGTCGTGCTCAGTTAGGAGGACGATATTTTGACCCCCGTCTTGATTGTGGGAAAATCTCTTTGCTTTCCGTTCCCCTGGTTTTATGCAGTATTTGCTATGATATACTATAAATTACTTCTTCTTTTGTTTTCTTCTTTTTTTTTTGGGGGGGGGGGGGGGAGCGGGGTGATTTGTTGTTGTTGTTGTATATGTTCAGCTAGAGCTGTTCACTGCAAACACTTTGGCTCAAGGTGTAAGTTAAGTGTAAGATCAACTACTCTAGTCATGTACGGTTACTCCACGCTCCGCTTTCATCTCTTTTGTTCTATACAGTCGTGTTGGTTGGTTGTAAGAGCAATCTAGATTTCACCGCCCTCCCCCCCCCTCCCCATTAGTATCGGTCTCATTTAGTATGCACACCAAGTTTTCCCATTATTATGCCTGTTGGCAGTGTTGCCTCAAAACCATCAGCAACACTAGATGCTGCAACTACACGTTAACACCATCAATCCACATGTTATTTACTATTTTAAAGTCACTCATACTGTCTGTTGTTGACATTAGTCTTGATCCTCTGCAGTTTGTCTACAGGGCTGGGAGAGGTGTTGATGACGCTAAGATCTTTATGTTGAACACTCTGTACACACATTTAGAGAAACCCAAGGCACACGCAAAGATTCTGTTCGCCGATTTTTCCTCGGCTTTTAATACAATTCAACCATACATTCTTGCAAACAAGCTGATGTCAAATTTTTCTCTTGATCACAGATTAGTTTTATGGATTGTTGATTTTTTAACGATCAGAACACAGAAGGTCTTTGCCAACGGTTGTTTTTCAGAGACTTTATGTACATCCACGGGCTCGCCCCAGGGCTGTTGCTTGTCTCCCCTGGTGTACATCTTGTACACTGATGAATGTAGAAGTCAGCATGACAACAGGTTCCTTGTGAAATTTTCAGATGACACTGCATTAGTTTCTCTCTTGTTCGGATCTGAACAAACCCACGGTCCCGCACTAGATGAGTTTGTTGAGTGGTGTGACGACTCTTTCTCGGAGTTAAATGTTAGGAAAACTAAAGAGATGTTTTTTGATTTCCGAAGTAACAAAAATGTGGTTGTGGAGACTGTCATACACAATCAGGCAGTAAAGGTAGTTGAAGAGTACAAATACTTGGGAACAGTCATTGATGACAAACTAAGATGGGATGCCAATACAGAAGCCATAGTAAAGAAAGGTCAGTAGAGATTATATTTTCTGAGGAAACTCAACTACTTCTCTGTGGATACAAAGTTCTTGGCACTATTTTATAGGTCTTTCATTGAAAGCATTCTTACCTTCTCTTTTATTTGCTGGTTTGGCTCTCTTAGTGTTAAAAACAAAAACTCCCTCCAGAAAATTGTCAATATCAGTTCTAAAGTGATTGGTAAGCCACAGAGAAACCTTCAGGCGTTTTTTGAGCAGCAGGTTATCAGGAAGGCCAGTTCCATCTTAGGCATTCATGCTCACATTCTGTATAGAGAGTTTGAACGTTTTCCTTCTGGTCGAAGATTCAGAGCTCCCTTCTGTAAAACTAACCGTCGAAAGTTCTCTTTTATCCCAACTGCAATATCCCTTCTCAACGAGAAGCAATAAGTGCCATAATTACTGCGATGTATTTTAATAAGCTGCTGTTTCCGCTTCTGTGATGCTTGTGACACTTGTCTGTGATTTTTTTTTTAAGAGAGAGAAGAGAGAGAGAGTGTGTGTGTACAATTATATGAATTTTGTGATCTTAACTTCTTTATGTGTCTTATGCTCGCCCGCATGAATTGCCCTACGGGGATAAATAAAGTATTTTGACTTGACTTGACTTGACTTGACTTGACTTGACTATCCCGTTCACAACCTGTATCCCGGATTTCACACCAGCTTTCTCTGTGTCCGCTGGCCTCATTCCACAAGATCAACCTCACTCGATGCGAAACTAAAAACAAGCAGAAAAAGTGAGTCCAGTGTTCTAGTCTACAGTGTACTGAAAACCTGTACTCCGGATTTCACACCAGCCTTCTCCGTGTCTGTTGGTCTTATTGGACACCATCGGTTTCATATGATGCCGTAAACACACGCAAACACGAACAGGATACAAAGATCAGTGCACGTGTTCGTTATTCCACAGGAAAGTTGTATTCCGGATTTCACACCAGCCTTCTCCATGTCTGTCTGTTTTACAGGACACCATCGGTCTCACCAGATACCGCGAACACGAATAGAAACTGCAGAAAGATTAATGTCGATTTTGTAATTTTAGTTCACCGAAAACCTGTAGTCCGGATTTTATACCAGCCTTCTCTATGTCCGTTGACCTTAATTGACACAATCAGCTCAAAACGATACTGTAACTTGAGTAGCAGAAAAACAATGTAGAACACACAATCAGAACGACACCTGTAGATCGTTAAATACAAGTCAGCGTGTCCTGCTCGCTTCAGTCGTTCAGCCCGCGTGTTGAGTGAACAATCCTACTTCCAAGGACTCCGAGCTTTGTTGTCAGTGTTTGCTGATACCTAGCAGGTAGGTGTGATGCCATCCAGCATGTTGTCTGTCTGTTGTTTGTGGTGTGTTGTCAGTTGTTTGTTCATTGTCTTTTTGTTGTTTATCGTGTGTTTGTGTTTGTTGTTTGTTGTGTGTTTGTTGTTTGTCGCGTGTTGTGTGTTTGTTATTTGTCGTCTGTTGTCTGGTTGTTATTTGTCGTGTGTAGTTTGTTTCCTGGTAGGTACTTAGTTCAACTGGTCCTTTGAATAGTTTGTTGAGAAACGTGTAGTTTCAACATTTGGGACAGTGTTGTACATTTTCCATCGCTATAACGCTAAGGCTGTTTTCAACTCTCGCATTCAGCGCAGTCTTATGCAGGTGCCAACTTAACATGACAAACAATCCCTACAGCTCGTTTTTTTCTTAAACAGAGACCATGAGTATCCTACCATTACTACTGTCACTACTCGCGGTCAACACCGTGTCGTGTAGTGAGGCCCCAAGCAGGGCACAGCTGCTTGAGATGGTGCAGAACCTCACCGGTCGACTTGAGAAAGTGGAGGAGACAGGGGACCTGACAGATGAAGTGGGCAAACTGGGAGAGGCGATGACCGGAGCGGTGGAAAGTCTGACGGGAGCAGTGGAAACTTTGGGAGACAAGCTGACTGACGGCCTTGACAACCTGGCTTCGACAACTAACGGTAACGGAATCTGTTCCTGAATCCGGATGATTATGTTTAAGCCTTGTGCATTAGCAAATAAATTATTTTACAAAGGATTTTGTCGTCTATTTACATCTGATGGCTTTATTGTTGTTACGATATTAACCATTTGTGACACTGCAGCAACGTGAAGATTGTGTCAGACTTGTGTCAGTATTCCAGCACGAGAGAACAACTTTACTCAAGACGTGTCTTCTACCTAGACAAGAAAACTGATATTCAATTAGAGTGCAACTGTGGTTTGTCTCTCATGTCTTAACATGCAGTCCATCCGAATGTTTCCTCGAAGAACACGTGCAGACATTCGTGAACTTATCACTCAGTAACCATAAAGACCATCACGTGGTCATGCAAGTCTGGCGAGTAAAATTACCTGTGGTGGGTAAAATTACCTGTGGTGGGTAAAATTACCTGTGGTGGGTAAAATTCAACCGGCCAGTGCCGTAATCACTTGGAATCTGTAGGCAAACTATGGATTCACGTGTAACAGTTTGTTCACAGACACATATCCACCGTCGAGTTGTGTTGATGTGAAGGAGTATGACAAGACAAACAGCGTCCACACACTTCAGGTCGGCAACAAGCACGTGACAGTTTTCTGTGACCAGCAAACGGCCGGAGGCGGGTGGACGGTACGTGTGTGTGTGTGCGTGCGTGCGTGCGTGTCTGCCTGCGTGCGTGCGTGCGTGCGTGCGTGCGTGTGTGTGTGTGTGTGTGTGTGTGTGTGTGTGTGTGTGTGTGTGTGTGTTGTTGTTGTTGTTGTTGTTGTTGTTTCTCAAAGTTAACAAATGCTGCAAAACACAACCAGGTCAAAAGATGTTATGTTTCTTACTGATTTTCCCTGCTCGTCAGTACATGTGTTATTGATTGTACGTGTCACCAGGTGATCCAGCGACGTCATGACGGCAGTGTGGATTTCTACAGAAACTGGGAGGAGTATAGAAGAGGGTTTGGCAACCCAGCTGGCGAGTTCTGGCTGGGTAAATGTCACTTTCTTCACACGCTCACACTCTCAGTGACTTAGTCAGTTCGGCTGGACAATAATTATATGTTTGACAACACAAGAAGATTCTTATTTTTCCGATGAAACCATTCCAAAAAAAGGGTTACCTTAAAACCATGCGACATAGAGGGTTTGAAGTCAGGCTCTCTTTCCATAATACAGTATAATAAAGTTTTCTGAATATAATGCTGTATAATAAAGTTTTCTGAATATAATGCTGTATAATAACGTATTCTGAATATAATGCTGTATAAATAACGTATTCTGAATATAATGCTGTATAATAACGTATTCTGAATGTAATGCTGTATAATAAAGTATTCTGAATGTAATGCTGTATAATAACGTATTCTGAATATAATGCTGTATAATAACGTATTCTGAATATAATACTGAGCATTGACATGTTTTACTAATCAACATTTCCCTCGTGCCCCTTGTGTTCAGGTCTGGACAACATCCACCTCCTGACGACAGCCCGCAGTCAAATTCTCCGTGTGGACCTACAAGACTTTAGTCACAACATGGCGTACGCCGAGTACAGCAACTTCGTTATCGGCGGACCCGATTCCTTCTACCGTCTGCATGTTGACGGTTATACTGGCACGGCAGGTGTGTGTGTGTGTGTGTGTGTGTGTGTGTGTGTGTGTGTGTGTGTGAGAGAGAGAGAGAGAGAGAGAGATGTTTCGTTTTTTTATGGCCCTGCTTCAACAAAAACTAGTGAACTGCCTGATGTGCCATGTCGTTCTCACCTCTATATCAAAGAGAAATAACGATCAGTGAATTATTATTCAACACACACACACACACACACACACACACACACACACACACACACACACACACCATTATCAGACAGAATGATACAAATTGTAATGATGGTGTTTCCCTACAGGTGACAGTCTGGACTACAGCAACAACCTTCCTTTCACCACCTATAACAGCGACCACGACTCACATAGCGGTAACTGTGCTGTGGGGAGGCACGGTGCCTGGTGGTACAAGACGTGCGCCTACAGCAGCCTGAACGGTCCGTACCTGACGTCCGCCCAAGAGACCGAGACGAGTATCCACTGGCATCACTGGAAGAACGCGCGCATCGCCCTGAAACATGTGGAGATGAAGATCCGACCTGCCATGTAGTCGTCAGTGTCCGCTCATGATCACTATCGTCTAACTCCACAAAAACAATGCACTCAGTGCACACTATTTCAAATGTCGCGCGCGATGGTAACGGTTTTCAACACCCGGTAGTTCAGACAGCTTGACCGGCCTCGTCCGGTGACTGAGATTGGATACCACCAGGTTCTATGTCCAAGTAAAAACACGAATAAAGTAAACGATACATCTTCTGGTTGGTGTGTTGTTTGTTTTAGTGTCTGTATTGTTTATTTGTTTCATTGTTGTATGGGTTGGTTGTTGTATGAACATTTGATTCGAAGTCATTATCTACAGAATCTCTTAGCAATCAGAATACACGCGTTTAGACAGATACACACTCACGCACACTGACCCAAGTGTCTGCAGTGTGTTGGGTTAAAAAAGTTCATAAAAAAAACTCAGTGGAGACAGACAGATGTGCAGCTTGTTTTAGTGTCAAGCGGTAAAGCTTTTAGAAATCCTTGGCGCTTAGATCCTTTTAGCAAAACGATGACAGACTTAAGTCCGTATTATTCATACACCATAGTCGAATGTCGTTGATTCAATAAACAGTCAGAGCATGAACTCCAACTGATCTCTTTCAAATAAAAAGCCATTGAACAGATGGTCTTTACAAAATTAAAATTAAAAAAAATGTATAAAATAAAGCGAAAATACGTGCCACGGTCAGCCGACCCATGTTAAAGTGACCGCTAATGATGGTCCGACTGACGCAATGAGGGAAATTCGGGTTGTCTCCTCCACTCTCGGGAAGCGTGTCTCTGTTTATACGGCGTCAGACATTTTCCCCCCTTTTTCCTGCATGCATGGTGTGTAGACCTACTTGCTTTTCATTGCGAGGTCACTACCGATATGGATATTTACTTACATTATGCCACCACGAATACCAAACATGTATAGTGAACGGGTCTTCAGCTGAATTTTCACTCGATTTGGTGAGGAAAATACATAGACAAACTCCTGCCAACCAGGGGATTCGAACCGTGTGCGTGAGGTCCCGCGGGCAGACGCCGTAACCACTAGGCCAAAACCTCCCTTGTCAACTTACATGTAACCGATCGATGTCTGCATGGCCTGCCCCACACTTCACTTCTCTCTTTCTCACTCTGTACTAGGGGCCGATCACTATCTCATGTTGACTGTTATTTCGTCAAACAGCAGAAATCCGGATTTCACACAAACTCGCTTCTATTTACAGACCATTATCTGATGTTGCCTGCTAATATAGAGGGACACTGCATCTTATACCGGATTTCACAGTTACCTTTTCAAATGCTGTCAGAACTCATTTCACACGATGTTGCCAAACCAGCGTAGGCCCAGACACGAAATGCGAGCAGACAAAATCGAGACCGTAGATCGGTTAACAGATGTCAGCGTGTCCCGCTCACTTCAGTCGTTCAGTTCGCGTGTCCGCACGCGTGTTTCAACTTACGATGGCAAACAAATTGTTTACAGACTATTTTCAAACATGTCACATATCATTTGTCTCTGAGTTGGGACACGCGGCATCACAAACCACCATCAGCCCTGTCCTTAAATCACACTCCCAAGTCTTCTTAAACTCGTCTGTTTCAAGATTATTAAGATTTGTAGACGACTTTGTTTTAACACGTTTCGTACCGCGCAACTGAGTTGAGTGTATTCGTGCTGATGTCTGCTACAAATAACTATCGTCATAATACATAGAGTTCTTAATGTGTGTGTGTGTGTGTGTGTGTGTGTGTGTGTGTGTGTGTGTGTGTGTGTGTGTGGATGGGAGTGCGATGGGAGGAAAATGAAGATGACGATGATGACGCGTTCATGGGATGTGGGAATTCCCCCTCCTCCACCCCCCCCCCACCCCCTCTTTAGTCCTATTTAATTTCAACGAATTTTTATTTGATTTAGTTAAAGTATGCAAAAGCGCGGGTGGTCACATAGATGCTAAATGGTGAAACCAAAGTGTTGCTGCATTCATCCGGAAGAAGTGCCAAAGCGCCGTAAGTTTTTGAATTCCTTAGGTCCTTCTCGAAGGTGTCGGTAGATATATCATTCAGTCATAATTATCATCATCATCATCATCGTTCTTCTTTTTGTTGTTATTAATGTAGTTGTTTTTGGCGTGTTGCAAGTGTACAAGTATGTCTCCCCCTTTTCGGTTTATCATTGTGGAGCAGGCAACAAACGTACTGTTATCTCATTTTCCTGTGTGTGACGACGGTATGATGCGTGAATGACGTCGTCTTTACTCTGTATAACGCAAGAATCTGAAGCGAGACCTTCACTTGCACAGCAGTTCAGAAGCAGAGGAGAGCAACATGTCCTACGGAAGATGTGTTGAGTTTCTAGTCTTTCTTGCGTGTGTCAGAGGTAAGTTAACTTTACAGTTGTCGCTAATGACACAACCGCCACCTTTAACTACATACAGAGTGAGCTGTTGTATCAAGCAGTGACCACTCATCTGTGTACAACATGAAGAATACTTATCGAGTGGCTTTTGCAGCAGTGGGTTTGTGATAATTGTTTATTTGTTTGTTTGTCTGTTTCTTTGTTTTGGCGATGATCAGGGCTTACTTTTTACTTTTCGTTCTTTTTTGTTTGTTCTATGGTTGGATGTTGTTTTTGCAGTTCCTGTTGTTGCTGTTGTGTTGTTTTCTTGAAACAAGGAAGACTCGTACATGGCAGCAAATTTCCTCTTCTGTCCTATTCAAAAGCCACATACACCCTGACGATAAGACAGGAACCCAGAGCGGTGTACAACAAACAGACTGGTCAGTTTCACGTGCAGCTCACGTGCATCAGCCACCATGGAACAACTCGGAGCATTATCTGGACGGTAAGGGGAGACAATAACAGATTTAACATTCTTATGAAATCAGCGCAAAGAATAAAATAGTTGGAAACCGTTTCGTCCTTACGTTCTTGGGTGTATTTTGGTCAAACTGTATCTCCAATGTTTTTCTTTTTAGTGTGTGTGTGTGTGTGTGTGTGTGTGTGTGTGTGTGTGTGTGTGTGTGTGTGTATGCGTGTGATGCTTTTTTTTTTTTTTTTGGTCCGGCTGTTGAAAACTGTGTTAAGAAATCCATTCCCATGTACAAACGCATTCACGCTACCCATCAACATTGCTGGTACACATGTGTTACAGAATCCACTAGGACACGAACTAAACAGTTCCAGCAGTGATGGCGGCGAGTTCCGACTGCTGCTTCCCAACCCAGTAACTACTGGACTTTACGACTGCTGTGCACTTGCCCCTAATGCAAAGACAGCGTGTCCTGAATCATCGAGCGCCAGTGTGTTCGTTGATAACGTTGACGCCCGTTTCATGGTGATGAAGGCTGAATATTCAGACAGGTTGAAGAGGATGGAAGCCAGATTCAACAAGACAAACGGTGAACAGTCCGTTCTACTCCACAACCTTAACGGTAGCTATGGTTATTTTGCGAGAAGGGTGGGGTGGATGTTTTGGACTTTGACGTCCTTTTCCACCCCGTATGAATGATATCAAAGACGACACAACGAGAAAAAGGCCAGCACAAATATTTGGCCCCCACCGGGATTCGAACTCACTCATTGAAAATCCAACGCTCCACCATTAAACCGAGAAGACAATAAGTCAAGAGCCAAGGGCTTATACAGTACATGACCAAACTTCGGCGTCAATATCTGCCAATGACTTTCTACATGCTCATATTTCAATTCCTAAGTTCTTCCCTTCCAATTTTATTGTTGCCAAATACTTTGATCACACACAATTTTCGAGTCAACTCACGATAACGGCTGCAGTGGATTTTCCTTAATTTTTTGTATTATATATATATAATTATATACATTTTTTTTTTAATGGCACGAGATACCCCCGATATATTCGGATACCCCAAATTTGAAGGCATTCCGTTGAGTATTTTCGGAGAAACAGGCCTAGACACAATCCACACACACACACAGCCGCGCGCGCGCGCACACACACACACACACACACACACACACACACACACACACACACACACACACACACACAGAGACGGCACTCACTGAGGAGGAGAAGTACGTTCGGCGCACCATTCATGTCAGCATCGATGACGCACGTTACGTCATAGTCAGAGTTACACAAAATCGTCTCTGCAGGAGATCGGCAGTGACGTGCGTTTGTACCACAGATGCTTGCCTATGAACGTGCAAAATTTACCCCGTTTTACGAGAAGAAAATAAGTCAAGAGCGAAGGGCTTATACAGTACATGACCAAACATAGGCGTCCATATCTGCCAATGACTTTCTACATGCTCATATTTCAATTCCTAATTTCTTGCCTTCCAATTTTATCGTTGCCAAACACTTTCATGATTTTACAGATGAAATCAAAGGCCTCAAACAACAGAGGGAGACATGTCAGAGTAAGTGACTGGTTCCTTTTATATCACCAAAGGAGAACATAAAGCTTAACCTAATCGTGCATAGTGTTTTTTTGTGTGTTAGTTACCCTACATTCAAAGTATGCAACTTGTCTTATTGTCATCCATTCCTTTTTCTTTTCAGATGAAAACAAGGCCCTAAAACAACAGATGACGACACTTCAAAGTGAGTAAATTGGTTCCTTAGCAATCCAGACGAGAGAGAGTCAAAAGATCCTAGAGCGTATATCGCTATACTGACACAGCTACCTGCCGCTGCAGAAATGATCTTTGCTTTGAGTACAAATTTTCGAGTCAACTGACAATAACGGCTGCAGTGAATTTTTCTTAATTTTTTTGTATATTTTTATGGCACCCCAGACACGTTATCTATATATATAGTAGGAGCAATTTTGAGATCTAAAATGAGTTCCCCAGCACTTTCATGAGGTACGTCTTACGTCAAAAGTATAACAGCGACAACCTCCAAAATTCACTCTGTCGAGAATCCGTATTCATGCTATCTACGCAAAAAAAAAAAAAAAAAAACAAAAAAAAAATGGAGTGATTTAGGTAAATATTACGCCTTTAAACGCCAGAAAGCCTTTTTTTCTGAAAAAAGCGATAACTCGCAAATCATGTGTGCAATCATACCTGGATCGGGCCTTCTATTCAACGATCTTGATTCATTTAGAAACCCCGTATTTGAAATCGATCGGTTGAGTATTTTCGGATATACAGGCATCTGAACTGGGTTCACATGCAATGTCAACTCAGGTTTTGTTTACATAAAAACTATAAGAGCGACCATTTTCTAGTAGTGACTCTGTTCAGAGTCCATTTCCAAGCTATCTACTGCCGCAAAAAAAAAAAAAAAAAAAAAAATGAACGATTTAAATAAATATTACGCCTGTAAACGCCAGACAACCAACTTGTCTCAAAAGGGCGATAACTCCCAAATCACTTAAGCAATCATCACACGCTCGGTTGCTCTTATCTAACATTTTGATATATTCGGATACCCCAAATTTGAAGGCATTCGGTTGAGTATTTTCGGAGAAAGAGGCTTGGACACAATTCACACACACACAGCCGCGCACGCACACGCACACACACACACACACACACACACACACATTGCAAGTAGATTTACTGCTTCTCCACCGGTTCACAACTTAATCTAAATTTTCAGACTTTATTTAAACAGTATTCTGTAATTCTGGACATTACAAGTTTCAATCTTTATCTTTTTGAATTATAGGAAAAGTCCGAATGAATCACAGAAGTTAGTTTAAATACAGATTTCTGCTCTAAATCAATCAAGAAGACAACATGTAAGCGGGCCCTGCTTACAATATATATATATATATATATATATATATATATATATATTATATATATATATTGTAAGCAGGGCCCGCTGCTATATAGATATATATAACCCCAGTCACGTGGTTAAGAGGTCGAGGTCGTACTACCTTTCATTGGCTTGGTTCCCGAGTTAACACACACACACACACACACACACACACACACACACACACACACCACACACACACACACACACACACACACACACACAGACGGCACTCACTGAGGAGGAGAAGTGCGTTCGGAGCACCATTCATGTCATCATCCATGACGCACGTTACGTCATAGTCAGAGTTACACCAAAGGTCTTTGGTTACACTTACAAAATCGTCTCTTCGGGAGATCGGCTGTGACGTGCGTTTGTACCACAGATGCTTGCCTATGAACGTGCAAAATTTAGCCCGTCCTATGATGTTGTTTCCATTACTATGGAAACAACATAAAAAGGCCAGCACAAATATTTGGCCCCAACCGGGATTCGAACTCACTCATTGAAAATCCAACGCTCCACCATTTTACGAGAAGAAAATAACTCAAACGCCAAGTCTTATACAGTACAGGACCAAACTTATGCGTCCATATCTGCCAATGACTTTCTACATGCTCATATTTCAATTCCTAATTCTTGCCTTCCAATTTTATCGTTGCCAAATACTTTCATGTTTTTACAGATGAAAACAAAGGCCTCAAACAACAGATGGAGACATTTCAGAGTAAGTGACTGGTTTCTTCTATATCACCAAAGGAGAACATAAATCTTAACCTAATCGTGCATGGTGTTTTTTTGTCAGTTACCCGACATTCAAAGTATGCCACTTTTCTCATTGTCATACATTCCTTTTTTTTTCAGATGAAAACAAGACCCTAAAACAACAGATGAAGACACCTCAAAGTGAGTAAATTGGTTCCTTAGGAATCCAGACGAGAGAGAGTCAAAAGATCCTAGAGCGTATATCGCTATACTGACACAGTCAGCTACATACCGCTGCAGAAATGATCTCAGTAGCAGACGACTTCCCGTTTGACGAATCTTTTGTTAGATTTGCGAAGTCTGTGTCCAAAAATAGGCAAAAAAAAATCGGTCTGCGTAGGTGCATGTTGATATTTGGTGATAGTCATAAAAATCAGTTACGTACCGTTTGCACGTAATCTTCGGCTGAGCTATATCCTAAACGATTTCACGGCTTCGCAGCAAGGAAACAGTAGACGAAAGTTAAGCGCTCATCGGACCGCACCTGATTAGCTGGTTTACCGCAATGTCAAGGGCAGTGGATTTTTTTAAAGCCTGGTAGGCTTTAGGTAGGGACTCAGGCATTGTATACGTGGGTATCACCTTTTGTTTACCAAAATATCAACGACCTTTCCCTTGGAGGTACAGCAAGGGCTACCCCACGGCTCTCCGCCAATCGCTGTAGGAGAACGAAAATAAAATGAAAACAAAACATCTGTGTAGGCCTACAACTTCATTACACATCCACCGAACAGTTGCTGTTTGTTCTTCCAACAACTAAGAGCAGTTAAAAGTGATGTAATGAATTCACATCACGTTCTCTGAATTTCAATAGTAGTAATAGGTAGGTTGTTGGGGTGGTAGTGCATACTCCGCACGACATCAACAGTAGTTATAGGTAGGTTTGTATGGAGGTAGTGCATGCTGTGTACGACATCAACAGTAGTTATAGGTAGGGTGTTGTTGTGGTAGTGCACGCTGTGTACGACATCAACAATAGTAATAGGTAGAGTGTTGTGGTGGTAGTGCATGCTGTGTACGACATCAACAGTAGTTATAGTTAGGGTGTTGTGATGGTAGTGCGTGCTGTGTACGACATTAACAGAAGGTATAGGTAGGGTTGTGTGGTGGTAGTGCATGCTGTGTACGACATCAACAGTAGTTATAGGTAGGGTGTTGTGGTGGTAGTGCATGCTGTGTACGACATCAACAGTAGTTATAGGTAGGGTTGTGTGATGGTACTGCGTGCTGTGTGCGATATCAACAGTAGGTAGTCAGGGTTCTGACATCACAAGTGTGAGAGAGGATATTACAAGCGTGAGAGAAGATATCAAAAATCAGGAAGATAGCATCACAAGTCTGAGAGAAGATACTACAAACCTGAGACAAGATATCAGAAATCAGGGTTCTGACATCACAAGTCTGAGAGAGGATATTACAAGCGTGAGAGAAGATCTCAAAAACCAGGGTTCTGGCGTCACAAGTCTGAGAGAAGATACTACAAGCGTGAGAGAAGATCTCAAAACCCAGGTGTCTGCGATCACAAGTCTTAGAGAAGATCTCAGAAACCAGGGTTCTGACATTACAAGTCTTAGAGAGGATATTATACGCGTAAGAAAAGATCTAAAAAAAATCAGGGAGATGACATCACAAAGTCTGAGAGAGGACATCACATCAGATAATAATAATAATGGAGATTTTTTAACGCGCCTAACCCAGGGACTGGCTCTAGGCGCCTTACAATATAACGGGAAGGGGGGGGGGGCAGCAACAACCCGGATGTGGACAATCTTCAGCAGCACATCCGCGATAGCGTCCTCAGCGTTACCACCGACTTGCGTAAGTTTGAGACCGGATCATGATTATAAACAAGGTTCTACTGAAAGATCAACTGGTTTTTCTTCATTGTTTAATAAGTGTGGCCATCTTCTCTACACTTCAACTGAAATTTGCCCCGATCGAGGTCCAGAGTAATGACATCATTGAATTCACCGTTTAGTGGTGGAAAATGCCGTTAAGCCCCGAAACAACATTAGTACTAAACAAATCGCTGCACACGGACGGTCTCAGAGTCAACAGCACGGAAGAGTTGTTGTTATGCCGAACCAAGCGGGGCGCCTGCGCAGTAGACACAACTTATATCTTGACGACATGTGCCTGGCAGGTCAACACTTAGTGTTGGCAGCTAGCAGATGTTGGCCGTCAGTTTCACAGAACAATGAGAAACAAGTTTACTTCTCTTTTTCATAGTGATTTATCAGCCTGTAGAGTGGGTGGGTGTTTGGGGGGTTTAACGTCCTTTTCCACCACATACGGGTGATATCAAAGACGGGGCAACGATGAAAAAGCCAGCACAAATATTTGGCCGCAGCCGGGATACGAACTCACGACCCGAGCATTAGAAGTTCAACACTCTACCATTCGGCCACCCTGGCTCCCCTATCAGCCTGTAGAATAGGAGCCGTTAGGTGTACACTTTAGTTTTGAATTGTCGGCTTTTACTTTTCTGATACGATAATGATGTGGTTTCATTAAAGGGTACGGCAAGTCAAGAGCACTGTTGGGTTTAAATGACAGATATTGAGGTCCTAAGCTGTTAGATAGCAAAATTTTTCGTGAACAAAGTACCATTTACTTAAAAATGCGCCGAAAACACCCTCTGCTTTCGGTTCCTGGGCTGCGCCATGTTGCCGCACTCTTTCGCGAATGAGGCGGGAAAGGTGCTGACGGTGACGTCACACCACCTCCACTGTCGGCAGTGCCTGCTTAGAGCGAGTTGTTCCAGAGTATTATTTTGTGTTCGAGATGCCACAGTGCAAAGCGTTCGGTTGTTTCAGCAAACAGGGCACGTGTAAGAATACAGATGGAAGCCACAAAAGCTTTTTTGAATTTCCGAATCTAAACAAATCAAAGGAAAAACGGAGGTTGTGTGCGAAATGGTTGAAGCCTTGAAGAACGGCTCGCTTGCCTCGCTGCGTGCAGGAATACGCCTGGAACAATCGAGACCACAGGACCAGGTTTATGGAGATCATTTTACCCCGCATTGTTTCACTGGCGCTTTTGCGAACGATGTTGCTGCTTCACTTGTCAAACACGCATCTCCCACAACTGATGGCACTCGTTCTCATGATCGGCTCTTCCCCATCGTCCCCACTGTTTTGACCCCTTACGCAGCTCTTCCTCAGAATATTCTGGCTCGAAATCATAGGGATAGTTCCCCAAATCTATTCTAGCTTTCAGGAAATTAGCAAAGTGTGTATACGAGCCAGAAATAGCACGCCTAAAACGTGTAGCAGGCACACCTGCACACACAGTGTCATAATCTCGCCTGCTGCTGAGTGGTGGAGTGACGTCACTGCTAGGATCAACATGGCAGCCCCCATGGCATCGCATTTCGGCTGCCGTCTGGTGTGAAATATGCTGAATGGTGTATTCGTGTTCAAATCTTTTGGGCTGCAGCCGTCTAGGACCTCAATATCTGTCATTTAAACCCGATAGTGCTCTTGACTTGCCGTACCCTTTACAACTGTTTGTCCAGAAAACACTGCGACAAGCTGTGTTGACGTGAGGGAATACGACACGAGTAACAGTGTCCACACACTGACCGTTAACAACAAGATCATCAACGTTTTCTGTGACCAGCAGACAGCAGGGGGCGGGCTGGACGGTACGTACGTGTGTGTGTGGTGTGTGTGTGTGTGTGTGTGTGTGTGTGTGTGTGTGTGTGTGTGTTTCCGGTGCACTGGTAGCTGAGACAGGTTACATGAGACCCCCCCCCCCCACACACACACACACACACACACTTCTCCCTTAGTGGACTAGAGTGTGAACTGTAAGGGTTTGGCCACACTGTACAACTGAAGACACAGGTTTCTGACATCTGTGGGCCCCACGCGTCTGGCTTGCATGAGATGGCCGCCTGAACTTAGGTTGTCACTGGCGCCAGATAGCACTTGTCTACACAGCATATTGGGGTGGGGTGGGGTGGGGGGGGAGGAAGGGGTCGTTGAATCCCCTCCTCCACCCCCGCGCGCGCGCGCACACGCACACACACACACACACACACACACACACACACACACACATCTCCCGCGCCATCACACTTTCTGACGGTGAATTTTCTTCTGGGCCCGTGTGTAAAACTCGAGGTTAATTTAACCCACGGCTACGGGCCTAACCCAGACTAGGACAAAAGAAACACCAAAACAAAATTATATAAAAAATGAA
>JACVVK020000435.1:540000-555000 GCA_018292915.2 Batillaria attramentaria | reverse complement strand
CACGCGATTAAAAGGGACGTTAAACTCCCAAACACCCAAACAACACCCAAAACATCTTTGTATGCCTATAACTTCAACACACACACACACACACACACACACACACACACACACACACACACACACACACACACACACACACACCGAACAGTTGTTTCTTGTTGTTTTTCGAACAACTGAGCAATTCAAATGTTTTCTAAAAACTGCACATTCACTGAATTTCAACTGTAGTTGTGGGTAGGATGTTGTGGTGGTAGTGCACGCTGTGTACGACATCAACAGTAGTTATAGGTAGGGTGTTGTGGTGGTAGTGCATGCTGTGTACGACATCAACAGTAGTTATAGGTAGGATGTTGTGGTGTTAGTGCACGCTGTGTACGACATCAACAGTAGTTATAGGTAGGATGTTGTGGTGGTAGTGCATGCTGTGTACGACATCAACAGTAGTTATAGGTAGGATGTTGTGGTGGTAGTGCATGGAACTGAAGAGACTAACAATAAAACTGGTGGGACTGGTGGAGACCGGTGGCCCGAAGAGGCGAGCACTGGCGGCACAGAAGTATCCAAACAAAAACGGTCGGCTGTCTGCTAATGCTTCTTTTAGTGGAGCTGTTATACATTTTGTCCTCCTCTGCTTGTGCACGTGTGGGGTTACTTGGGGTCAGCCGGCTATCAATCAAAGAAGCGACCGACAACAATGCTGACTAAATCATCCAAAATGTGCACGTCGGCAACTTTTCCCTATTAAATTTTCTCTCTGTAACAGACACATAAACTTACAAATAAAATTATACACAAAAACACTCCAAAAAAAAAAAAAAAAAAACTTCTTTCCATCTTAAAACGTTCCTCTTTTGTAAAGCTTTCTAGTAATTTCCCCTATCAGCAACTAGTCAGTTTCACCAGTGTATGTCTGTCCACTGTTTGTAAAATGTGCGTGAGTGTCGGTGAGTGATTGGCGCATTGAGTTTATTCCAAAGAAATCGCGCCCTACAAATGCCATTTATTATCATTATTTATTATCCGGCCTGCGAAACGTGAAGTGCCCGGTTCGAGTCCCATTCAGCCCTTATTACCCAAGCTTACTACAGTATGGTGACTATACCAATTCCGATACTTAAAGAGGGTTACCAGTGGAGAAGATAAAGATGGTCTGTTGCCATAATCCTGCTTTCTGTAGGGCTCCCGTCAGTGTCCCTATACCCTCGTCCATACACGTCACCATACCTACACAAAATTAATTAGCGTGGCTTGTACATTAAACTGGTTTCGGGTGTGTGTGTGTGTGTGCGTGCGTGCGTGCGTGCGTGCGTGCGTGCGTGCGTGCGTGCGTGCGTACGTGCGTGTGTGTGTCGGTGTGTGTCGGTGTGTGTGTGTGTCTGTCTGTCTGTCTGTCTGTCTGTGCGTGTAAGCAAATTCAAGCAAAATATAGGTGTCCTTGTGTTCAGTAAGGGAAAAGAAATACTGTTTCAAATCGTCAGTCTGTAATAGACGACCCCACTCATTCAAAATGGGCGAGCCCAAGAATTCAGCCAGTCACATGCCGCGCCTGGCATGGTCTGGAAAAACTTATTTGCCCGACACTACAAAGAGGGAAAGCACAGTCCTGTAGTTTTTTAAGTTGTTTCTCTATAGAGAAACAACTTTATGAGACGGGGCAGATTTTGCTACGCGCAGCAGCAAGTTTCAGTGATACAAAACAAGACTGTGACGTTTCTCCAAACAATACTTACTTTCACGCACACAGTGACGTAACGAAATCTGCGTCATAGACACCTTACGTGCACACTTTGCTGCTGCGTTCTTTTTGGCGGGAATGGACGTGTGTGTCGTGTGTTGTGTGTGTGTGTGTGTGTGTTGTGGTGTGTGTGTGTGTGTGGTGTGTGTTGTGTGTGTGTGTGTGTGTGTGTCTGGTGTGTGTTTGTGTGTGTGGACGGATGTAATGATGGCTATCCTCCTAAACACCTCGATGGAGGCCTTTTTACTTTGAGATAAAATGGGAAATCACTTCTCCAGAGCTACCTTCCACGATTTTTAGCCTGCCGCATTTTCAGAAGAGTATCGCCAATTTTAAAAATCGGTCATGTTACGAATTTTTTCGAAAAAGTTGTTCAAATACTTCATTTTCTAGACTTTGGAAGTTCACCCAATCACACTGCCTTGATTCGTGCTACAGCTCTGTAGCTCTGACAGGTTTTGTGTAAGAAAAATATTTTCGAGGTAGGGGTGTCTCTGCATATAAATTCAAATATCTATGAAAAGACTCCTTCAAATACTCATCATTCGGTATTTTTGTCACTTGTGACAACTGCACCATACTGACATGAACTATTGCACTATTATAGCTTTAGTATTAAGAATAACAGAACTTTTAGATAAAACACATTTTTTCACGTTTCTGCGAGAAGCGGCCGGCCAAAAAAGTTCCAATTTTGCAATTTCGTAAGTACAACCCAAGGCACTTAAGTCCACATTTCATCAGCTCTCTAGATCTTCCAGATTTTATGTCAAAATTAATTCAGTCACGGACGTCACAAAAGCAACAAGGAAATCACAAGATATGAAGAAGTATCATCTGTCAGACGAGGAGCGTGAGGCTGACGTCAAATGTTTGGTTCACAGACAAAATCTGCAAGTATCGTCACTGCTTCCGACATTTCATCAGCCCTCTACATCTTCCAGATTTCATGTGAAAAAATAATTCAGTCGGAGAAGTCACAAAGCCAACAGGGAAATCACAAGACATGAACAAGCAATCCTCAGACGATCTCAGTGCTAGAGGCTGACGTCAAAAGTTAATTTCACGGAATTGACGTCATCTCTCTCTCTCTCTGTATGACGACCTGCCTGGGGCTGACGTCAAATGTTTTAGGTTCACGGAACTGACCTCTCTCTCTCTCTCTCTCTCGGGGGAGCCAGGGTGGCCGAATGGTAGAGCGTTGGACTTTCAATGCTTGGGCCGAGAGTTCGAATCCCGGCCGCTGGGGCCAAATATTTGTGCTGGCCTTTTTCTCGTTACCCCATCTTTTTTATCATCCTTATGTGGTGGAAAAGGACGTTAAACTCCTAAACACCCACCCACCTAACCTCTCTCTCTCTCTGGTCTCTGTCTCTCTCTCTCTCTCTCTCTCTCCCTTCTTCCCCCACCCGGCCCCACCCCCCAGTCACGTGGCTTATCGGTCGAGGTCGTAGAGGATCTAGTGTCGTTGGTAGAACTTGGAGAGGGGGAGAACCGGCAACAATAACAACAAAACAGACAAAATAAAATGAAGTTTGGAGAAACAACTTTGTAGGACGGGGCCGTTCCTCCTTGTTTTTTTTATCACTGGAACGTGGAAAGAAAGCTGTAAGTCCACTGACGTCGTTTGAGGAAAAAAACCCATTACGTCAATCACGTTCATTATGTTGTTTCCATAGTAATGGAAACAACATCATAGGACGGGCTAAATTTTTTTGAAATCACCGCTTTTTATATAAAATGACGCCCTGGACGTACTGTGGTTTGTGAATACACGGCTGAGGAAGGGGCCGGGGGGGGGGGGGGAAGGGCTTGGCGATGTGGAGTCGTCTATTTTGGTTCGATCAACACATGCCAGTGAAACAACCCGTTTTCGTGAACGAGTTTCGTATCAGTAGCAGTCGGTTAGTGATGTTTTCGCTTGCCTGACTACGCTCCACAGTTACCTGCGTATATTTTCCTGTTGGTGTCCTTGATGTCTTTGTTCTGTTCCGTATAGCTGTCTGGAACCTCCAGAGGTCCATGCACCGCCTGGTAGGCCAAGTAAAGGAACGAGGGGCTGTGGGGGGGGGGGGGGGGGGGGGGGAGAAGAAAAATTCATTCAGTTCAGTAGACCTCTCCACCAGCCCTTGTTGCTAGGGCAAACAAGTACTTCGGCTTCTTTGGCAGTACATCGAGCTCGCCAAACTTGGAGCGAGAGGACCACAAAACCAACAACAAGGTCAGGTTCGGGGAGAGGTTGGACTCTCATCAAGGCAGCCTCACGGCACTGACAGTCCACGAGAGACGACTGCCACCTCCTCGACAGCTGGGAACAAGTCGTGTTGATGTGATTACGCACAGGCCATAATAACTGAACGCCCACATGGCACAGGAAGATGAAGCTGGCGCCTACACCAACATGCCCCTGTGGCGAAGACGACCAACCACAGAGCATGATTGTTCTACAACAGTGCCAGCTACTTCAACAGCTGAGACAGGAAGTATGGCCAGAAGAAACGCCATTACGGTCCATGCTGTATGGAAACAGAGACGAGTTGGAGATTACGACGTCATTCATCTCACGTGACTATCCCGCCTGACTGACGGTGGAAATGGCGAACTACAAGAAGTCAGTACATCGTAGCGACAGTAGCAGTTATCCATTTTCATCTGACTTCAGCCGGCTGACCTAAGGAGTTCTGGTCAGTACTGCTAGTGTTCTACTTCGCCTTTGCTGCAGCACAAAGGAGTTGCCACGGAAATGAAATTTCCAAACGCACACACTGTACTGCGAGGTACATGAAAATGTCCATGGAAATGTCCAGAAAAGCAATGCTAAACCTAGTGGCCAAGTTTATCAAACAACAAAACAAAAGTAAAGCAGTATAGTAAGACTTGTATCTATCGCAAATAGTCCTTGTCTGTCTAGTGTGTTGTTAACGCCTGAATTTGTGCACTTTTTTCCAGTGTTATTGTAATCTTCATGTGTTTTATATCTTGTGCTCTCAGTGTACAGTTGTGGTTTCTATATTCAGAGTATTGACGTTCGCTCTGATTCCCTGTATTTCCTCCACACTCCAGAAGGGACTAACAGCAATAACTGTTGTTTTTGACTCTTGGCTTGACTTTGACCCCTTGACTGCCTCACACGAAAGCCGTAGGTAGCTCACTTGGTATCGTTGGGCGCAGACATACGTATGTCATACGTACATAGCTTTGAACGGTTTAATGTAAAGGGAGGTAATCCTCAAACTGCTCCCCAAGGTCTCACAGTTGTTTTCAAACAGAATTTGCCTCCCTTCAATCAGTTCTGGAACGTTTTAGTTACTGCTGTTTGAACTCGAGAGGTGGGAGGTGGTGGGGAGTTTTGTCCTTGCTTTGTTGCTGACTTTCCACCAACAACACACCACTTAATGCTGGGAATTCTAAGAAAAACAACAGGGCTGCAACAGTTAATAGCTGGAGTCACTGATGCATTTAAAAAAGGTCGATTAGGAACAAACCCCGTTTAGTTTGCATTTTTGGACATCCCCGGCTCAAGATTTACGAATGAAGTACAAACATTACTGACAAACGGTAATGGAAAGTATGTAGAACACAACCAAAGCTCTATAGTAGTCAGTTTGCCTTTCGTGGACATTGTCAGATTTAAACATGCAGTGCAATACTAGCAATGTGTAATGGAAATTATGTAGAGCACAAACACAACTCTACAGTAGTAAGCGGCTGAATTCATTTCAACTGTTATGACTATGTTAATCACATGGCAAACATATGTTTTCAAGGCGGGAGGGGGGGGGTGGTGTGAGGGGGAAGGGGGGGGTTAGAATATACAGTAAATGCTTGCACGTGCTGACATTTCTCTTCGTCCTCATGATCATCAGAATTGTCATCAATACATCGCCCGCTGAGACAACTCAATAGATTACTAAGTGTAGCATTACCAAGTATCGCACTGAGATCGTCTGAGGATGCTTGTTCATGTCTTGTGACTGGAACTTTTCTGACCGGCGCTTCTCGCAGAAACTTGAAAAAAATATGTTTATCTAAAAGCTCTGTTATTCTTAATACTAAAGCTATAATAGTGCAGTAGATCCTGTCACACGTGCAGTTTTCACACGTCACACACACACACACACACACACACACACACACACACACACACACACACACACACACACACACACACACACACACACACACACGCACGCACGCACGCACGCACACGTACACACACACACACACACACACCTGTTTGTCAAAAGACACGAACAACAATCTAATCACGACGCTACGCACTAACAGATAAACGTTGGGTTACCAAGGAAACCTGATACCACGTGACTAATGTGACTCATGCATGACTGGCTGTTACTGCACAAGTAGCTGCTGGAAGCAAAGCGGATGTGGTAAGTTATGTAACCAATACGTGATTCTTTGACTACACAGTTCAATTTCAATTTTCAAACTTAACAAACAAACAAAAGGTAACTCTGCGGACGTACTGACATACTGTTTGTTGAAGTTATGTCCATTTGTTTGTGTCCTGAGGAAGGCGAAAGCCGAAACGTTGACCCGTGCCGTCATTTGTGATAGTTAAGTGGTTTCGTCCCTTTTATGTCGCTTTTATTTGCTTGACTTGTAACCACTTCGCAGTCATTACCGTTTCCTTTTCTATTTACAGTCGGGTTTCTTTGGGCACACGGAAAATGTTGCTCCAGTCATTTTTTTTTTTTTCCATACTTTAGAACTTGCTATCAGTCGGCTGCTGTGAAACGTCTGCTGCTATGTAAGCTGGATTTATTGGAGGTTGTACTCGATCCAGTTCAATTCAGCGTAACGTATACATGTAACGCTCATAGACTGATTTGTACTAGTCAGCAAACCACACAGATGCAAGTAAATGCTAGGTCAGTGCTGCACAAAGCGGTTGACTTGTAACATGCAAACGAGAGGTAACATTAACGAAAACTGTAACTTAAAACATCACATTCTTCGATATACAAAGATACTGCTGGATTTTTTTTCTTCTTCTTTTTTAAGTTGTTTCTCTATGGAGAAACAACTTTATAGGATGGGGCAGATTTCGCTGCGCGCAGCAGCAAGTTTCAGTAGTACGAAACAATACATACTTTCACACAGACAGTGAAATAACGAACTGTGTCTGTGTGTGTGTGTGTGTGCGTGTGTGTGTGTGTGTGTGTGTGTGTGTGTGTGTGTGTGTGTGTGTGTGTGTGTGTGTGTGTGTGTGTCTGTGTCTGTGTCTGTGTGTGTGTGTCTGTGTGTCTGTCTGTCTGTCTGTCTGTCTGTCTGTGTGTGTGTGTGTGTGTGTGTGTGTGTGCGTGCGCGTGCGTGCGTGCGTGCGTGCGTGCGTGCGTGCGTGCGTGCGTGCGTGTGTGTGTGTGTGTGTGTGTGTGTGTGTGTGTGTGTGTGATGTAATTGTGGCTATGCCCTAAACAACCTCTTCGAAGAGCCTTTTACTTTGGGAATGAAATGGGAATTCACCTGCTTCGGAGATAGGTTTCACGATATTTCTCTTGCTGCATTTGTAGAAGAGTTATCGCCCATTTAAAGAACTCTGTCATGTAACGTATTTTTACGAAAAAAAAAAATGTTCAAATGCCTTCATTTTCTAGATTTTTGTTCATCCAATTATACTGAATAGGTTCGTAGCACAGCTCTGTAGCTCTGACAGACTTTGTGCCAAAAAAAAAAATATTTCTAAGGTAGGGGCCGTTTGCGTATAAGGCCAACTATCTATGAAAAGGACTCCTTCAAATTGCTCACCATCCCGGCATTTTTGTCACGTGTAACAACTGCACATATGACAGGAACTATTGCACTGTTATATCTTGAATGTTAAGAATAACAGAGATTTTGGCTAATAACTTCTTTTTTTTTTTCAAGTTCCTGCGAGAAGCACCGACCCAAAGAGTTCCAATTTTGCCATTTCGTGAGAACAATCTAAAGTATTCAAGTCCGTTTTTCACCAGTCCTCTAGGTCTTCCAGGTTTTATGTAAACATTATTTCAGTCAGGGACGCCAACAGGGATATCACAAGACATGAACAAGCATGCTCTGTCAGACGAAGTACGTGAGACTGAAGTAAAATGTTTAGTTCGCAGATGAAATCTGTAAATATGGTCACTGCCTCCGACATTTCACCAGCCCTCTACATCTTCCAGATTTCATGTAAAAAAGTAATTCAGTCGGGGAAGTCACAACACCAACAACGAAATCACAAGACATGAACAAGCGTCGTCTTTCAGATGACGTACTCAAAGCTGACGTCAAATATTTCGTGCACGGAATTGACGTCATCTCTCTCTCTCTCTCTCTCTCTCTCTCTCTCTCTCTCTCTCCCCTAAGATTCTAGATCCGCTCTGCCCCCACCCCCACGCACCATGAAGAGTCCCCTGTCTGCCCGCAAATCGCTTTCATCGCCCCAAAGCTCGAATGCGCGATAAACGGACATAACTACACAAATACACCGCAAACGTATCTACAAGGATGATAAATTCATTACACCACATAACCTGGCTGAATGCCGACTCGTACAGTATTTGCTCCATGACGCGACCCGTACCTTCGGTAAAGATCCAAGACGGATCTGCGCCATGAGGCAAAATGTATTACTCGTCGGTATTCCAACCAAGTCATTATGATGTAATAGCTAACTAGTAAACTTGTCCTGTAATCAATTCAGTCGAAGTTCAACGGGCAGTGCTTCACCCCCCCCCCCCCCCCTCTCCCGTCACACTTGCACACATTCACTTACTCGCACAGTGTGTGTGTGTGTGTGTGTGTGTGTGTGTGTGTGTGTGTGTGTGTGTGTGTGTGTGTGTGTGTGTGTGTGTAGGAGAGAGAGAGAGAGAGAGAGAGAGAAGGGGGGGGGGGGGGGGTGGGACGGGAGGAAAATGAAGATGATGATGATGATAACGCGTTCATGGGATGTGGGAATTCCCCCTCCTCCACTCCCCCCCCCCCCCCCCCCCCCCCCCCCCCCCCCCCCCCCCCCCCCACCCCAACCCCCCTCTAGTTCTATTTAATTTCAACGAATTTTTATTTGATTTAATTAAAGAATGCAAAAGCTCGGGTGGTCGCTTAGATGCTAAACGGTGAAACCAAAGTGTTGCTGCATTCATCCGGAAGAAGTGCCAGAGCGCCATAAGTTTTTGAATTCCTTAGGCCCTTCTCGAAGGTGTCGGTAGATATAGCATTCAGTCATCATCGTCATCATCATCATCATCATCGTTCTTCTTTTTGTTGTTATTAATGTAGTTGTTTTGGCGTGTTGTAAGTGTACAAGTATGTCTCCCCCTTTTCGGTTTATCATTGTGGAGCAGGCAACAAACGTAATCTTATCTCATTTTCCTGTGTGTGACGACGGTACAATGCGTGAATGACGTCGTCTTTACTCTGTATAACGCAAGAATCTGAAGCGAGACCTTCAGTTGCAGAGCAGTTCAGAAGCAGAGGAGAGCAACATGTCCTACGGAAGATGTGTTGAGTTTCTAGTCTTCCTTGCGTGTGTCAGAGGTAAGTTAACTTTACAGTTGTCGCTAATGACACAGCCGCCATCTTTAACTACATACAGAGTGAACTGTTGTATCAAGCAGTGACCACTCATCTGTGTACAACATGAAGAATACTTATCGAATGGTTTTCGCAGCAGGGGGTTTGTGATAATTGTTTGTTTGTTTGTTTGTTTGTCTGTTTGTTTTGGCGATGATCAGGGTTTATTTTTTACTTTTCGTTCTTTTTTGTTGTTCTATGGTTGGATGTTGTTTTTGCAGTTGCTGTTGTTGCTGTTGTGTTGTTTTCTTGAAACAAGGAAGACTCGTACATGGCAGCAAATTTCCTCTTCTGTCCTATTCAAAAGCCACATGCACCCTGACGATAAGACAGGAACCCAGAGCGGTGTACAACAACCAGACTGGCCAGTTTCACGTGCAGCTCACGTGCATCAGCCACCATGGAACAACTCGGGCCGTTATCTGGACGGTAAGGGGAGATAATAACAGACTTAACATTCTTATGAAATAAGCGCAAAGAATAAAATAGTTGGAAACCGTTTCTTCCTTACGTTCTTGGGTGCATTTTGGTCAAACTGTATGTCCAATGTTTTTCTTTTTAGTGTGTGTGTATGCGTGTGATGCTTTTTTGTCCGGCTGTTGAAATCCATAATTCCCATGGACAAACGCATTCACGCCACCCATCAACATTGCTGGTACACATGTGTTACAGAATCCACTAGGACACGAACTAAACAGTTCCAGCAGTGATGGCGGCGAGTTCCGACTGCTGCTTCCCAACCCAGTAACTACTGGACTCTACGACTGCTGTGCACTTGCCCCTAATGCAAAGACAACGTGTCCTGATTCATCGAGCGCCAGTGTGTTCGTTGATAACGTTGACGCCCGCATCATGGTGATGGAGGCTGAACATTCAGACAGGTTGAAGAGGATGGACGCCAAATTCAACAAGATGAACGGTGAACAGTCCGTTCTATTCCACAACCTTAACGGTAGCTCTGGTTATTTTGCGAGAAGGGTGGGGCTGGTGTTTTGGACTTTAACGTCCTTTTCCACCCTGTATGGATGATATCAAAGACGGCGCAACCGGGATTCGAACACACGCATTGAAAATCCAACGCTCCACCATTTTACGAGCTAGAAGATAATAAGTCAAGAGCCATGGGCTTATACAGTACATGACCAAACTTAGGCGTCCATATCTGCCAGTGACTTTCTACATGCTCATTATTATTTCAATTCCTAATTCTTGCCTTCCAATTTTATTGTTGCCAAATACTTTCATGTTTTTACATATGAAATCGAAGGCCTCAAACAACAGATGGATACATTTCAGAGTAAGTGACTGGTTCCTTCTATATCACCAAAGGAGAACATAAAGCTTAACCTAATCGTGCATAGTGTTTTTGTGTGTTAGTTACCCGACATTCAAAGTATGCAACTTTTCTCATTGTCATACGTTCCTTTCTTTTCAGATGAAAACAAGGCCCTAAAACAACAGGTGAAGACACTTCAAAGTGAGTAAATTGGTTCCTTAGGAATCCAGACGAGAGAGAGAGAGTCAAAAGATCCTAGAGCGTATATCGCTATACTGACACAGCTACCTGCCGCTGCAGAAATGATCTGTGCTTTGAGTACAAATTTTCGAGACAACTGACGATAACGGTTGCAGTGAATTTTTCTTAATTTTTGGTATATTTTTATGGCACCCCAGACACATTATCTATATATAGTAGGAGCAATTTTGAGATCGAAAATGAGTTCCGCAGCACTTTCATGAGGTACGGCTTACGTCAAAAGTATAACAGCGACAACCTCCAAAATTCACTCTGTTAACGTGTTAAGAGTCCGTATTCATGCTATCTATGTCCAAAAAATGGAGTGGTTTAGGTAAATATTACGCCTTTAAACGCCAGAAAGCCACTTTTTCTGAAAAGGGCGATAACTCGCAAATCATGTTTGCAACCATACCTGGATCTATTCAACGATCTTGATTCATTCAGAAGCCCCGTATTTGAAATCGATCGGTTGAGTAGTTTCGGAGATACAGGCATCTGAACTGGGTTCACATGCAATGTCAACTCAGGTTCGGTTTACATGAAAACTATAAGAGTGACCATTTTCTAGTAGTGACTCTGTTCAGGGTCCATTTTCAAGTTATCTACTGCCAAAAGAATTGAGTGATGTAAATAAATATTACGCCTGTAAACGCCAGACAACCAACTTGTCTCAAAAGGGCGATAACTCCCAAAGCACTTAAGCAATCATCACACGCTCGGTTGCTCTAATCTAACATTTTAATATATTCGGATACTCCAAATTTGAAGCCATTCGGTTGAGTATTTTCGGAGACACAAGCCTGGACACAATTCACACACACACACACACACACACACACACACACACACACACATACACACACACACACACACACACACACACATATATATATATATATATATATATATATATATATATATATATATATATATATATATATATATAACCCCAGTCACGTGGCTAAGAGGTCGAGGTCGTACCTTTCATTGGCTTGGTTCCCGAGTTAACACACACACACACACACACACACAAACACACACACACACACACACACACACACACACACACACACACACACAGAGACGGCACTCACTGAGGAGGAGAAGTGCGTTCGGCGCACCATTCAGTCAGCATCGGTGACGCACGTTACGTCATAGTCAGAGTTACACCAAAGACCTTGGAACATAAAGCTTAACCTAATCGTGCATGGTGTTTTATTGTCAGTTACCCGACATTCAAAGTATGCAACTTGTCTCATTGTCATACATTCCTTTCTTTTCAGATGAAACCAAGGCCCCAAAACATCAGATGAAGACACTTCAAAGTGAGTAAATTGGTTCCTTAGGAATCCAGACGAGAGAGAGTCAAAAGATCCTAGAGCGTATATCGCTATACTGACACAGTCAGCTACCTACCGCTGCAGAAATGATCTCAGTAGCAGACGACTTCCCGTTTGGCGAATCTTTTGTTAGATTTGCGAAGTCTGTGTCCAAAAATAGGCAAAAAAATCGGTGTGCGTAGGTGCATGTTGATATTTGGTGATAGTCATAAAAATGATTTAAAATCAGTTACGTAAATCAGTTTAAAATCAGTTACATCAGTTTGCACGTAATCTTCGGCTGAGCTATACCCTAAACGATTTCACGGCTTCGCAGCAAGGAAACAGTAGACGAAAGTTAAGCGCTCATCGGACCGCACCTGATCAGCTGGTTTACCACAATGTCAAGGGCAGTGGATTTTTTAAGCCTGGTAGGCTTTAGGTAGGGACTCGGGCATTGTATACGTTGGTATCACCTTTTGTTTACCAAAATATCAACGACCTTTCCCTAGAAGGTACATCAAGGGCTACCCCACGGCTCTCCGCCAATCGCTGTAGGAGAACGAAAATGAAATGAAAACAAAACATCTGTGTAGGCCTACAACTTCATTACACATCCACCAAACAGTTGCTGTTTGTTTTTCCAACAACTAAGAGCAGTTAAAAGTGATGTAATGAATTCACATCACGTTCTCTGAATTTCAATAGTAGCAATAGGTAGGTTGTTGTGGTGGTAGTGTATGCTCCGCACGACATCAACAGTAGTTATAGGTAGGTTTCTATGGTGGTAGTGCATGCTGTGTACGACATCAACAGTAGTTATAGGTAGGGTGTTGTGGTGGTAGTGCATGCTGTGTGCGACATCAACAGTAGCTATAGGCAGGGTGTTGTGGTGGTGGTGCATGCTGTGTACGACATCAACAGTAGTTATAGGTAGGGTGTTGTGGTGGTAGTGCATGCTGTGTACGACATCAACAGTAGGTATAGGTAGGGTGTTGTAGTTGTAGTGCGTGCTGTGTACGACATCAACAGTAGTTATAGGTAGGGTGTTGTAGTTGTAGTGCGTGCTGTGTGCGACATCAACAGTAGTTATAGGTAGGGTGTTGTAGTTGTAGTGCGTGCTGTGTACGACATCAACAGTAGTTACAGGTAGGGTTGTGTGGTGGTGGCAGTGCATGCTGTGTGCGCGACATCCACAGCAGTCACAGGTAGGGAGGTGGTGGTGGCAGTGCATGCTGTGTGCGCGACATCCACAGCGGTTACAGGTAGGGTGGTGGTTGTGGTAGTGCATGCTGCGTGCGCGACATCCACATCGGTAACAGGTAGGGTGGTGGTGGTGGCAGTGCATGCTGTGTGCGCGACATCCACAGCGGTTACAGGTAGGGTGGTGGTTGTGGTAGTGCATGCTGTGTGCGCGACATCCACAGCGGTTACAGGTAGGGTGGTGGTGGTGGCAGTGCATGCGGTGTGCGCGACATCCACAGCAGTTACAGGTAGGGTGGTTGTGGTGGTAGTGCATGCTGTGTGCGACATCAACAGTAGTTATAGGTAGGGTGTTGTGGAGGTAGTGCATGCTCTGCACGACACCAACAGTAGTTATAGGTAGGGTGGTGTGGTGGTAGTGCATGCTCCGCACGACATCAACAGTAGTTATAGGTAGGGTGTTGTGGAGGTAGTGCATGCTCCGTACGACATCAACAGTAGTTATAGGTAGGGTTGTGTGGTGGTAGTGCATGCTGTGTACGACATCCACAGTAGTTATAGGTAGGGTTGTGTGGTGGTAGTGCATGCTCCGCACGACATCAACAGTAGTTATAGGTAGGGTGTTGTGGTGGTAGTGCATGCTGTGTACGACATCAACAGTAGTTATAGGTAGGGTGTTGTGGTGGTAGTGCATGCTGTGTGCGACATCAACAGTAGCTATAGGTAGGGTGTTGTGGTGGTAGTGCATGCTGTGTACGACATCAACAGTAGTTAGAGGTAGGGTGGTGTGGTGGTAGTGCATGCTGTGTACGACATCAACAGTAGTTATAGGTAGGGTGTTGTGGTGGTAGTGCATGCTGTGTGCGACATCAACAGTAGGTAGTCAGGGTTCTGACATCACAAGTGTGAGAGAGGATATTACCAGCGTGAGAGTAGATATCAAAAATCAGGAAGATGGCATCACAAGTCTGAGAGAAGATACTACAAGATGATACTAGAAAATACTACAAGCCTGAGACAAGATATCAGAAATCAGTCTGAGAGAGGATATTACAAGCGTGAGAGAAAATCTCAAAAACCAGGGTTCTGGCGTCACAACTCTGAGAGAAGATACTACAAGCGTGAGAGAAGATCTCAGAAACCAGGGTTCTGACATCACAAGTCGTAGAGAGGATATTATACTCGTGAGAGAAGATCTCAAAAGAGAAGATATTCAAGACTTCGTTTCAAATCGAATCATATGACACACAAGTCTGTAAGCAGGCTGTAAGCAGTCACATTTTCACGCCCCGCCGAAAAGGGACTGCACTCTGGAGTCTACACCTTGGCCTTGCAACCCCCTTGCCGTTTACTCACATCCTGTTGAATCAGTGTACCACGTAAACAGTGCCATCAAAGCGCAACAATAATTGTCCGCTGACAAAGATTTTGCCAAAACGAAAAGTGGTCGGATATTCAAGATTTCGTTTCAAATCGATTCATATGACACACAAGTCTTCGCTTTTCTAAAAAAAAATTCGCCATTTTTTAAAATGGCGCTGGCTGTAAGGAGTCAGAATTTTCACGCCCCGCCGAAAAGGGACTGCACTCTGGAGTCTAAGGGGAACGACTTTATTACAAGAATTCATTCACCCATGTAGAACCTCGCATACGCCAAAAAGTTA
>JACVVK020000435.1:477500-537500 GCA_018292915.2 Batillaria attramentaria | reverse complement strand
ACTCGTCCGTTGTGAAGTACTTAGATAGAAAACTTAGATATCCGCACAGTTACAGCATCTCACAGCCTGGCAATGAGCCAACAAGAGACAGTGGACAGGAAAATAGGGGCGTCACTCAATTGCTGTCAGAGCCTCATGTCCACGCGACCAGTAAACGTCGATGTATTGCATTCCGAACTCTACACACGATATCCTTGTGTCGAGCGTACATGCGAACACAAATGTACAGCTATTTCAATTTTTCTGTAAAGCCGAGTTATCGTGAAATAGACATCTCTTCACTGTAAGTAGGTATGTCTCTCAGTTGTGGTTTATATCATGTTCTATACATTCACTGTTCAGCCAGAAATGTCTGTTTTCTGTGTGTTATTCTGTCCGAAAGGCTGTGTATCCAACGACCAGACACGACCGGTGATAAACTGTGTCAGCTTCTGTCGTACATTACTGGGTTCCAACACTATGTCAGGACAAGTGGATCCACTAAACATCTAAACTATAACACAAGATCAGGACTAATTACCATTGTCGTTACCAGGTGATCCAGCGACGTCGGGACGGCAGTGTGGATTTCTACAGAGGATGGACAGACTACGTGAAAGGTTTTGGCAACAGAAATGGCGAGTTCTGGCTTGGTATGTCAGTTGTGTCAGTTTTATCTACTTTTCCATCACATATAACTAAGAGTAGGACGTATGCTGTACCTTGATTTATTATACTAACAACACAGGAAAATGTTCTGCTCTTTCCCCGACAAACTGTATTGAGTTAGTGACAGGTAGAACACGCAGACTGCTCCAGTTTACCTTACACGTAGTCGTAGTGGTAGTAGTAGCAGTAGTTGTAGCAGTAGCAGCAGCAGCAGTCGTAACAGTTGCAGTAGTAGTAGGAGCAGGAGCACTAACAGTAGTAGTAGTAGCAGTAATAGTAGCAGTAATAGTAGCAGTAACAGTAGATTCGAACTCATGCCCCGAGCATAGGAAGTTCAACGCTCTATCGTTCGGCTGTCCCGGCACCGGTTGTTTCTGAGTTGAACCACACATTGAGCGGAGCAGCCGACGTCTGTAGTTTTACTGTAGCAGCTAGAACGCCAGTAATTTAACCTGTACTGACCGTGGTCTTACTGTTCGAGTGGTATTGAAAGGAACACTCAGTAGGTTACTAGCCATTCACTTGTATTACGTTTTTCAGGTCTGGAGAACATCCACCTCCTGACGACAGCCCGCAAACAAATTCTCCGTGTGGACCTGCAAGACTTTGACAACAACAGGGCGTACGCCGAGTACAGGTTCTTTTTCCATCGACGGACCCGATTCCTTCTACCGTCTGCATATTGGCCGTTATACTGGCACGGCAGGTGTGTGTGTGTGTGTGTGTGTGTGTGTGTGTCTGTGTGTGTGTCTGTGTGTGTGTCTGTGTCTGTGAGGGACATATGTGTTGTTGTTTAAGGTCCTTGTTCAAACACACACACACACACACACACACACACCATTATCAGACAGAATGATACAGATTGTGTTGATGGTGTTTCCCTACAGGTAACAGTCTGGCCTGGCACAACAACCAGCCTTTTACCACCCGTGACAGCGACCACGACTCTTATAGTGGCCTTAACTGTGCTGTAAACGGGCGTGGTGCCTGGTGGTACAACAAATGCCATTACAGCAACCTGAACGGTCCGTACCTGACGTCCGCCCAACGGACCCACGAGAGTATCAGCTGGTATCACTGGAAGAAAGCGCCCATCGCCCTGAAACACGTGGAGATGAAAATCCGACCTGCCATGTAGTCGTCAGTGTCCGCTCATGATCACTATCGTCTAACTCCACAAAAAAACAATGCACTCAGTGCACACTATTTCAAATGCGCGCGCGATGGTAACGGTTTTCAACACCCGGTAGGGAAGCCGGGGTGGTCGAATGGTAGAGCGTTGGACTTCTAATGCTCGGGTCGTGAGTTCGATCCCGGCTGGGGCCAAATATTTGTGCTGGCTTTTTCATCGTTGCCCCGTCTTTGGTGTCACCCTATGTGGTGGGAAAGGACGTTAAACCCCCAAACACCCACCCACCCTCAACACCCGGTTGAACAGCTTCGTCCGGTGAGATTGGATACCACCAGGTTCTATGTCCAAAGTAAAAACACGAATAAAGTAAACGATGCATCTTCTGCTTTGTTTGTTGTTTGTTTTACTGTCTGTATTGTTTATTTGTTTCATTGTTGTATGGGTTGGTTCTTGTATGACCTTTTGATTCGAAGTCATTTGCATGAAGACTGTTTCAGCGACATCAACATCTTTACTTTAAGCGTCCTTTGATGTTAAACGTCCTTTGATGTTTAAGCGTCCTTTGATGTTAAAAGTCAGTATCTACAGAATCAATCTCTTTGCAGTCAGAATACACGCACACCGACCCAAGTGTCTGTAGTGTTTTGGGGTTTTTTTATGAACGTTTATTGATTCACTGAATGGAGACAGATGTGCAGCGATTTATCAGTGTCAAATGGTAAAAAGGCCTAAGTGCTCATAACTCCATGGCGCTTAGACCCTTTTAGCAATAGGATGATAGATGAAGTTTGTATTATACTCAAAATTAATGTCGTTGATTCACTAAACAGTCGCGGCACGAACTCGAGCTGATCTCCTTCAAAGGAAGAAGCCATGGAACAGATGATCTTAACAAAAACGATCAGCCGACCCATGTGAAAATGACCGCTAATGTTTGTTCGACTGACGTAGTGAGGGAAATTTGGGTTTTCTCCTCCACTCTCGGGAAGCGTGTCTCTGTTTATACGGCGTCAGACATTTTTCGCACTTTTTCCTGCATACATGGTGTGTAGACCTACTTGCTTTTCATTCCGAGGTCACTACCGATATGGATATTTACCTACATTATGCCACCACGAATACCAAACAGGCAGAGTAAACGAGTCTGCAGCTGAATTTTGACTCGATTTGGTGAGGGATCTGCACCAACCACATTACTGCCCCACCCCGTGGTGATTCGAACTCGACGACGTAACCACTACGCCAAATCCTCCCTTCTCAACTTAACGGTGAATGTAACCGATCGATGTCGAATTCACATCACATTCTCAGAATTTGAATAGTAGTTATAGGTAGGGTGTTGTGGTGGTAGTGCATGCTGTGTACGACATCAACAGTAGGTATAGGTAGGGTGTTGTGGTGTTAGTGCATGCTGTGTACGACATCAACAGTAGTTATAGGTAGGGTGTTGTGGTGTTAGTGCATGCTGTGTACGACATCAACAGTAGTTATAGGTAGGGTGGTGTGGTGGTAGTACATGCTGTGTGCGACATCAACAGTAGTTATAGGTAGGGTGTTGTGGTGGTCGTGCATGCTGTGTACGACATCAACAGTAGTTATAGGTAGGGTGTTGTGGTGGTAGTGCATGTTGTGTACGACATCAACCGTAGTTATAGGTAGGGTGTTGTGGTGGTAGTGCATGCTGTGTACGACATCAACAGTAGTTATAGGTAGGGTGTTGTGGTGGTAGTGCATGTTGTGTACGACATCAACCGTAGTTATAGGTAGGGTGTTGTGGTGGTAGTGCATGCTGTGTGTGACATCAGCAGTAGCTATAGGTAGGGTGGTGGTGGTGGTAGTGCATGCTGTGTACGACATCAACAGTAGTTATAGGTAGGGTGTTGTGGTGGTAGTGCATGTTGTGTACGACATCAACCGTAGTTATAGGTAGGGTGTTGTGGTGGTAGTGCATGCTGTGTGCGACATCAGCAGTAGCTATAGGTAGGGTGGTGGTGGTGGTAGTGCATGCTGTGTGCGACATCAACAGTAGTTATAGGTAGGGTGTTGTGGTGGTAGTGCGTGCTGTGTACGACATCAACAGTAGGTATAGGTAGGGTGTTGTGGTGGTAGCGTATGCTGTGTACGACATCAACAGTAGGTATAGGTAGAGTGTTGTGGTGGCAGTGCGTGCTGTTTACGACATCAACAGTAGGTATAGGTAGGTTGTTGTGGTGGTGGTGCATGCTGTGTACGACATCAAAGTTCCGCCTCCATCTTTAGAGTGCTGACCGTACAGCACAGGAGTAACACGGCGCCACACCCTTCATCAGCCCTGCCCCCGAATCACACTCCCAGGTCCTCTTAAATTCGTCTGTTTCAAGATTATTAGGATTCGCAGACGACATTTATTTTTAACACGTTTCGTACCGCGCAACTGAGTTGAGTGTATACGTGCTGATGTCTGCTACAAATAACTATCGTCATAATACATAGAGCTCTTAATGCGGTGAAAACTTGAAATGAAACGAACCGGATCTCCACAACTACTACCAATCAGTGACAGCAACGCCGTTGTGGGCGCCTCTGTTTTCGCTTTGCCTTTTGCCTGTTGTTGATTTCAGAGTCAGTCTGCCAGATACTGCAGTCTCACAATGATATCTGTGATTTTTTTTTTTTTTTTCGCTGCCGCAACTCTTTGCCGGCTCGAGTGGTGTTCCTCCCTGTTAATGGGTGGAGTCCACGGATGGCTCGGAAGCTTACGCAATTTTTATTATGCATGATGATGGAGATAAGGATGAAGGTAAGATGATGCTATGGAGGCCCGTGTGGTTTCGGACTGCGGGACAGGGCCGCATTTCACGCTTCTTGTCATAAATATCCAGGCATTAACCAGGCCCGGGAACTACGGCACCTGTAGTGCCAGCCGTGTAATCGTCCACATCATAAGACGTGTCACACCAGGGGAAGCACCCCCCAAAGTCGCACCCTTGAAGCCGGTGAAGCTCGGCTGTGTGGCAACAGCCTCCCCATTGGACCCATAGCACACCCGCTCTGGGTAGGAGCCGACCTAGGTAGGAAAATCCCGCTTGCCTCGGCTCGGACTCGAACTCGGGTCTCCCGGTCCATAGTCCGGTGCTAACCACTACACTACTGGGCCGGTTTGATATCCGTGAAACTTGATAAGTTGGGACATAGGACTATACGGAGGGGGGGGGATGCTTCGGGTGGGCGGGGGGGGGGGGGGGGTGGACGTCCTTTTCCACTACATACGGATGATAGCAAAGACGGGGGAACAAGCCAAAAGGCCTGCACAAATAGTGGGCTCTGTTTACATTGGTCGCCCATTAGACAGGGGAAAACATACAAAACATCTCCAGCTGACGTCCAAGTTCTATCAAGTGCTCTGTGTTCACTTCATCTTTTACTGTAATTGTTCGAAACTTTACACAGTAGCTATTCGATGTCGGTACTTAGCGTGAATGTGACTGACGTAACTTGTGCAGGTCTACATGTAGACACTCCACACTTTGTTTGGTGTTCTGTACCTCACTAGATTAATTATTAGCTGATGACTGACGTAACTAACTTAAAGTATTGTGCAGATCTACATGTAGACACTCCACACTTTGCTTGGTGTTTTGTACCTCACTATATTAATAATTAGCTGATGACTGACGTAACTAACGTATAGTATTGTGCAGGTCTACATGTAGACACTCCACACTTTGCTTGGTGTTTTGTACCTCACTATACTAATAATTAGCTGATGACTGATGTAACTAACGTATAGTATTGTGCAGATCTACATGTAGACACTCCACACTTTGCTTGGTGTTTTGTACCTCACTATATTAATTATTAGCTGATGACTGATGTAACTAACGTATAGTATTGTGCAGATCTACATGTAGACACTCCACACTTTGCTTGGTGTTTTGTACCTCACTATATTAATTATTAGCTGATGACTGACGTAACTAACGTATAGTATTGTGCAGATCTACATGTAGACACTCCACACTTTGCTTGGTGTTTTGTACCTCACTGTAATAATCCTTAGCTGATGACTGACGTAACTAACATATAGTATTGTGCAGATCTACATGTAGACACTCCACACTTTGCTTGGTGTTTTGTACCTCACTATATTAATTATTAGCTGACGACTGACGTAACTAACGTATAGTATTGTGCAGGTCTACATGTAGACACTCCACACTTTGCTTGGTGTTTTGTACCTCACTATATTAATTATTAGCTGATGACTATCCGATCGTGTTGTTATACCACCAGACAGCAGCGTACCGGATTTTACACTAGTCTTTCCATTTCACTGATGGCAATCATATCTTGTATGTTGGTTCACACAGAACAAGCTTAATCCTAATTTCACAACAGACCCCTCTAATTTTAAAAGAAACTACTTATGCTACACATTTCTTCAACTCTAGCCGATGAGACGGTCACGCGTAAACACTAACAGAAACTGAACAATCAGACCAAGACAGACTTTTTTTCCATCAAAGGTCTGTATTCCAGGTTTTACCCCAGCCTTATCTATATCTGTGGGTCTAAAATACTTGACGGCATCAGTCCCACCAGATGTCGCAAACACACAAACAAAAACAAAGAAATATGAATATGGATTTTGTATCTTATTTCACGGAAATTCTGTATTCCGGATTCCACACCAGCCTTTTCTGTGTCTGTTTGTCTTATATGACACCATCGGCCTTGCTCCAACATACGCAAATATGAGGGTGGGTGTTTGGGAGTTTAACGTCCTTTTCCACCACATACGGGTGATATCAAAGACGGGGCAACGATGAAAACGCCAGCACAAATATTTTAGCCCCAGCCTGGATTCGAACTCACGACCCGAGCATTGGAAGTCCAAGCACTACAAAGAGGGAAGCACAGTCATGTAGTTTGTTATCACTGGAACGTGGAACGAAAGCTGTAAGCACTACAAAGAGGGAAGCACAGTCCTGTAGTTTGTTATCACTGGAACGTGGAACGAAAGCTGTAAGCACTACAAAGAGGGAAGCACAGTCATGTAGTTTGTTATCACTGGAACGTGGAACGAAAGCTGTAAGCACTACAAAGAGGGAAGCACAGTCCTGTAGTTTGTTATCACTGGAACGTGGAACGAAAGCTGTAAGCACTACAAAGAGGGAAGCACAGTCCTGTAGTTTGTTATCACTGGAACGTGGAACGAAAGCTGTAAGCACTACAAAGAGGGAAGCACAGTCCTGTAGTTTGTTATCACTGGAACGTGGAACGAAAGCTGTAAGCACTACAAAGAGGGAAGCACAGTCATGTAGTTTGTTATCACTGGAACGTGGAACGAAAGCTGTAAGCACTACAAAGAGGGAAGCACAGTCCTGTAGTTTGTTATCACTGGAACGTGGAACGAAAGCTGTAAGCACTAAAAAGAGGGAAGCACAGTCCTGTAGTTTGTTATCACTGGAACGTGGAACGAAAGCTGTAAGCACTACAAAGAGGGAAGCACAGTCCTGTAGTTTGTTATCACTGGAACGTGGAACGAAAGCTGTAAGTCCACTGACGTCTTCTGGGGGGAAAAACCATTACGTCAATCACGTTCATTTTGAAATCACCCCTTTTTACATAAAATGACGCCATGGACGTACTGTGGTTTGTGAATACACGGCTGAGGAAGGGGCGGGGGAGGGGGGGGGCTTGGCGAGTGGAGTCGTCTATTTTGGTTCGATCAACACATGCCAGTGAAACACCCGTTTTCGTGAACGAGTTTCCTAACAGTAGCAGTCGGTTAGTGATGGTTTCTCTTGCCTGACTACGTCCACAATTACCTGCGTATATCTTCCTGTTGGTGTCCTTGATGTCTTTGTACTGTTCCGTATAGCTGTCTGGAACCTCCAGAGGTCCATGCACCGCCTGGTAGGCCAAGTAAAGGAACAAGGGCTGTGTGTGTGGGGGGGGGGGGGAGAGAAGAAAAATTCATTCAGTTCAGTAGACCTCTCCACCAGCCCTTGTTGCTAGGGCAAACAAGTAGTTCGGCTTCTTTAGCAGTACATCGAGCTCGCCAAACTTGGAGCAAGAGGACCACAAACCAACAACAACATCAGGTTCGGGGAGAGGTTGACTCTCATCAAGGCAGCCTTATGGCCACAGTCCACGAGAGACAACTACCACCTCCTCGACAGCTGGGAACAAGTCGTGCTGATGTGATTACGCACAGGCCATAATCGACTGAACGCCCACATGGCACAGGAAGATGAGGCTGGCGCCTACACCAACATGCCCCTGTGGCGAAGACGACCAAACCACAGAGCATGATTGTTCTACAACAGTGCCAGCTACTTCAACAGCTGAGACAGGAAGTATGGCCAGAAGAAACGCCACTACGGTCCATGCTGTATGGAAACAGAGACGAGTTGGAGATTACGACGTCATTCATCTCACGTGACTATCCCGCCTGACTGACGGTGGAAATGGCGAACTACAAGAAGCAGTACATCGTAGCGACAGTAGTTATCCATTTCATCTGACTTCAGCCGGCTGACCTAAGGAGTTCTGGTCAATGCTCCTAGTGTTCTACTTCGCCCTTGTTGCAGCACAAAGGAGTTGCCACGGAAATAAAATTTCCAAACGCGCACACTGTACTGCGAGGTACATGAAAATATCCATGGAAATGTCCAGAAAAGCAATGCTAAACCTAGTGGCCAAGTTTATCAAACAACAAAAAAAAGTAAAGCAGTGTAGTAAGACTTGTATCTATCGCAAATAGTCCTTGTCTGTCTAGTGTGTTGTTAACGCCTGAATTTGTGCACTTTTTTTTCCAGTGTTATTGTAATCTTCATGTGTTTTTTATCTTGTGCTCTCAGTGTACAGTTGTGGTTTCCTATATTCAGAGTATTGACGTTCGCTCCGATTCCCTGTATTTCCTCCACACTCCAGAAGGGACTAACAGCAATAACTGTTGTTTTTTACTCTTGGCTTGACTTTGACCCCTTGACTGCCTCACACGAAAGCCGTAGGTAGCTCACTTGGTATCGTTGGGCGCAGACATACGTATGTGATACGTACATAGATTTGAACGGTTTCATGTAAAGGGAGGCAATCCTCAAACTGATCCCCAAGGTCTCACGGTTGTTTTCAAACAGGATTTGCCTCCCTTCAATCAGTTCTGGAACGTTTTATTGCTGTTTGAACTGGAGAGGTGGGAGGTGGTGGGGAGTTTTGTCCTTGCTTTGTTGCTGACTTTCCACCAACAACACACCACTTAATGCTGGGAATTCTAAGAAAAACAACAGGGCTGCAACAGTGAAAAGTTGGAGTCACTGATGCATTTAAAAAAGGTCGATTAGGAACAAACCCCGTTTAGTTTGCATTTTTGGACATCCTCAAGATTTACGAATGAAGTACAAACATTACTGACAAACGGTAATGGAAAGTATGTAGAACACAACCAAAGCTCTATAGTAGTCAGTTTGCCTTTCGTGGACATTGTCAGATTTAAACATGCAGTGTAATACTAGCAATGTGTAATGGAAATTATGTAGAGCACAAACACAACTCTACAGTAGTAAGTGGCTGAATTCATTTCAAGTGTTATGACTATGTTAATCCCATGGCAAACATGTTTTCAAGGCGGGAGGGGGGAGGGGGGAGTGGGAGGGGGAAGGGGGGGGTTAGAATATACAGTAAATGCTTGCACATGCTGACATTTCTCTTCGTCCTCATGATCATCAGAATTGTCATCAATATATAGCCCGCTGAGACAACTCAATAGATTACAAAGTGTAGCATTAACAAGTATCGCACTGAGATCGTCTGAGGATGCTTGTTCATGTCTTGTGATTGGAACTTTTCTGACCGGCGCTTCTCGCAGAAACTTGAAAAAATATGTTTACCGGCCACCGTAGTGTAGTGGTTAGCACTTCGGACTATGGACCGGGAGACCCGGGTTCGAATCCCAGCCGAGGCAAGCGGGATTTTTCCTACCTAGGTCGGCTCCTACCCAGAGCGGGTGTGCTATGGGCCCGATGGGGAGGCTGTTGCCACACAGCCGAGTTTCACCCACTTCACGGGTGCGACTTTGGGGGTGCTTCCCTTAGTATGACACGTCTTGTGATGTGGATGATTACACGGCCGGCACCGCAGGTGCCGTAGTTCCCGGGCCTAGTTAATGCCGGGATATTTATGACAGGAAGCGTGGAATGCGGCCCTGTCCCGCAGTCCCAAACCACACGGACCTCCATAGCATCATCTTAGTATCATCCTCATCTCCATCATCATGCATAATAAAAATTGTCTCAGCTTCCGAGTCCTCCGTGGGTTCCACCCATTACCAGGGAGGAACACCACTGGAGTTGGCAAAAAAGTTGGGGCAGCAAAAAAATAAAAATAAAAATAAAAAAAATAAAAAATAAAAAAAATATGTTTATCTAAAAGCTCTGTTATTCTTAATACTAAAGCTATAATAGTGCAGTAGATCCTGTCACACGTGCAGTTTTCACACGTCACACACACACACACACACACACACACACACACACACACACACACACACACACACGCATCTGTTTGTCAAAAGACACGAACAACAATCTAATCACGACGCTACGCACTAACAGATAAACGTTGGGTTACCAAGGAAACCTGATACCACGTGACTAATGTGACTCATGCATGACTGGCTGTTACTGCACAAGTAGCTGCTGGAAGCAAAGCGGATGTGGTAAGTTATGTAACCAAGACGTGATTCTTTGACTACACAGTTCAATATCAATTTTCAAACTTAACAAACAAACAAAAGGTAACTCTGGGGACGTACTGACATACTGTTTGTTGAAGTTATGTCCCATTTGTTTGTGTCCTGAGGAAGGCGAAAGCCGAAACGTTGACCCGTGCCGTCATTTGTGAAAGTTAAGTGGTTTCTGTCCCTTTTATGTCGCTTTTATTTGCTTGACTTGTAACCACTTCGCAGTCATTACCGTTTCCTTTTCTATTTACAGTCGTGTTTCTTTGGGCACACGGAAAATGTTGCTCCAGTCATTTTTTTTTTTCATACTTTAGAACTTGCTATCAGTCGGCTGCTGTGAAATGTCTGCTGCTATGTAAGCTGGATTTATTGAAGGTTGTACTCGATCCAATTCCATTCAGCGTAACGTATACATGTAACGCTCATAGACTGATTTGTGCTAGTCAGCAAACCACACAGATGCAAGTAAATGCTAGGTCAGTGCTGCACAAAGCGGTTGACTTGTAACATGCAAACGATAGGTAACATTAACGCAAACTATAACTTAAAACATCACATTCTTCGATATTCAAAGATACTGCTGGATTTTTTTTTCTTCTTCTTCTTTCTTTAAGTTGTTTCTCTATGGAGAAACAACTTTATAGGATGGGGCAGATTTCGCTGCGCGGCGCAGCAGCAAGTTTCAGTAGTACAAAACAATACATACTTTCACGCAGACAGTGACATAACGAAATGTGTGTGTGTGTGTGTGTGTGTGTGTGTGTGTGTGTGTGTGTGTGTGTGTGTGTGTGTGTGTGTGTGTGTGTGTGTGTGTGTGTGTGTGTGTGTGTGTGATGTAATTGTGGCTATGCCCTAAACAACCTCGTCGAAGAGCCTTTTACTTTGGGAATGAAATGGAAATTCACCTGCTTCGGAGATAGGTTTCACGATATTTCTCTTGCTGCATTTGTAGAAGAGTTATCGCCCATTTAAAGAACTCTGTCATGTAACGTATTTTTACGAAAAAAAAAATGTTTAAATGCCTTCATTTTCTAGATTTTTGTTCATCCAATTATACTGAATAGGTTCGTAGCACAGCTCTGTAGCTCTGACAGACTTTGTGCCAAAAAAAATATTTCTAAGGTAGGGGCCGTTTGCGTATAAGGCCAACTATCTATGAAAAGGACTCCTTCAAACTGCTCACCATCCCGGCATTTTTGTCACGTGTAACAACTGCACATATGACAGGAACTACTGCACTGTTATATCTTGAATGTTAAGAATAACAGAGATTTTTGCTAATAACATTTTTTTTTCAAGTTTTTTTCAAGTTCCTGCGAGAAGCACCGACCCAAAGAGTTCCAATTTTGCCATTTCGTGAGAACAATCTAAAGTATTCAAGTCCGTTTTTCACCAGTCCTCTAGGTCTTCCAGGTTTTATGTAAACATTATTTCAGTCAGGGACGCCAACAGGGATATCACAAGACATGAACAAGCATGCTCTGTCAGACGAAGTACGTGAGACTGAAGTAAAATGTTTAGTTCGCAGATGAAATCTGTAAATATGGCCACTGCCTCCGACATTTCACCAGCCCTCTACATCTTCCAGATTTCATGTAAAAAGTAATTCAGTCGGGGAAGTCACAACACCAACAACGAAATCACAAGACATGAACAAGCGTCGTCTTTCAGATGACGTACTCAAAGCTGACGTCAAATATTTCGTGCACGGATTTGACATCATACCTCTCTCTCTCTCTCTCTCTCTCTCTCTCCCTCCCCCCTAAGATTCTAGATCCGCTCTGCCCCCACCCCCACGCACCATGAAGAGTCCCCTGTCTGCCCGCAAATCGCTTTCATCGCCCCAAAACTCGAATGCGCGATAAACGGACAAAACTACACAAATACACCGCAAACGTATCTACAAGGATGATAAATTCATTACACCACATAACCTGGCTGAATGCCGACTCGTACAGTATTTGCTCCATGACGCGACCCGTACCTTCGGTAAAGATCCAAGACGGATCTGCGCCATGAGGCAAAATGTATTACTCGTCGGTATTCCAACCAAGTCATTATGATGTAATAGCTAACTAGTAAACTTGTCCTGTAATCAATTCAGTCGAAGTTCAACGGGCAGTGCTTCACCCCCCCCCCCTCCCCCCCTCCCGTCACACTTGCACACATTCACTTACTCGCACAGTGTGTGTGTGTGTGTGTGTGTGTGTGTGTGTGTGTGTGTGTGTGTGTGTGTGTGTGTGTGTGTGTGTGTGAGAGAGAGAGAGAGAAGGGGGGGGGGAAGGGGGGGGGGGATGGGAGGAAAATGAAGATGATGATGATGATGATAACGCGTTCATGGGATGTGGGAATTCCCCTCCTCCACTCCCCACCCCCCCCCCCCCCCCCCCCCCCCACCCCCTCTAGTTCTATTTAATTTCAACGAATTTCTATTTGATTTAATTAAAGAATGCAAAAGCTCGGGTGGTGGCTTAGATGCTAAACGGTGAAACCAAAGTGTTGCTGCATTCATCCGGAAGTAGTGCCAGAGGGCCATAAGTTTTTGAATTCCTTAGGCCCTTCTCGAAGGTGTCGGTAGATATAGCATTCAGTCATCATCGTCATCATCATCATCATCATCATCATCATCATCGTTCTTTTTTTGTTGTTATTAATGTAGTTGTTGTTTTGGCGTGTTGTAAGTGTCGAGTATGTCTCCCCCTTTTCGGTTTATCATTGTGGAGCAGGCAACAAACGTAATCTTATCTCATTTTCCTGTGTGTGACGACGGTACAATGCGTGAATGACGTAATCTTTACTCTGTATAATGCAAGAATCTGAAGCGAGACCTTCAGTTGCAGAGCAGTTCAGAAGCAGAGGAGAGCAACATGTCCTACGGAAGATGTGTTGAGTTTCTAGTCTTCCTTGCGTGTGTCAGAGGTAAGTTAACTTTACAGTTGTCGCTAATGACACAGTCGCCATCTTTAACTACATACAAAGTGAACTGTTGTATTAAGCAGTGACCACTCATATGTGTACAACATGAAGAATACTTATCGAATGGCTTTTTTTTCTTCTTTTTTTTTTTTTTTTTTGGGGGGGGGGGGGGGTCATAATTGTTTGTTTGTTTGTCTGTCTGTCTGTTTTGGTGATGATCAGGGTTTATTTTTTACTTTTCGTTCTTTTCTATGGTTGGATGTTATTTTTGCAGTTTCTGTTGTTGATGGTGTGTTGTTTTCTTGAAACAAGGAAGACTCGTACATGGCAGCAAATTTCCTCTTCTGTCCTATTCAAAAGCCACATCCACCCTGACGATAAGACAGGAACCCAGAGCGGTGTACAACAACCAGACTGGCCACTTTCACGTGCAGCTCACGTGCATCAGCCACCATGGAACAACTCGGGCCGTTATCTGGACGGTAAAGGGGAGATAATAACAGACTTAACATTCTTATGAAATTAAAATAGTTGGAAACCGTTTCGTCCTTACCTTCTTGGGTGCATTTTGCTCAAACTGTATCTCCAATGTTTTTCTTTTTAGTGTGTGTGTATGCGTGTGAATTTTTTTTTTTTTTTTTTTTGTCCGGCTGTTGAAAACTGTATTAAGAAATCCATAATTCCCATGGACAAACGCATTCACGTCACCCATCAACATTGCTGGTACACATGTGTTACAGAATCCACTAGGACACGAACTAAACAGTTCCAGCAGTGATGGCGGCGAGTTCCGACTGCTGCTTCCCAACCCAGTAACTACTGGACTCTACAACTGCTGTGCACTTGCCCCTAATGCAAAGACAACGTGTCCTGATTCATCGAGCGCCAGTGTGTTAGTTGATAACGTTGACGCCCGCATCATGGTGATGGAGGCTGAACATTCAGACAGGGTGAAGAGGATGGACGCCAAATATAACAAGATTAACGGTGAACAGTCCGTTCTATTCCACAACCTTAACGGTAGCTCTGGTTATTTTGCGAGAAGGGTGGGGTGGATGTTTTGGACTTTAACGTCCTTTTCCACCCCGTATGGATGATATCAAAGACGGCGCAACCGGGATTCGAGCTCACGCATTGAAAATCCAACGCTCCACCATTTTACGAGAAGATAATAAGTCAAGAGCCAAGGGCTTATACAGTACATGACCAAACTTAGGCGTCCATATCTGCCAATGACTTTCTACATGCTCAAAATTATTTCAATTCCTAATTCTTGCCTTCCAATTTTATCGTTGCCAAATACTTTCATGTTTTTACAGATGAAATCAAAGGCCTCAAACAAGTTGAACAACAGAGGGAGACATTTCAGAGTAAGTGACTGGTTCCTTCTATATCACCAAAGGAGAACATAAAGCTTAACCTAATCGTGCATAGTGTTTTTTGTGTGTTAGGTACCCTACATTAAAAGTATGCGACTTTCCTCATTGTCATACATTCCTTTACAGATGAAAACAAGGCCCTAAAACAACAGATGAAGACACTTCAAAGTGAGTAAATTGGTTCCTTAGGAATCCAGACGAGAGAGAGTCAAAAGATCCTAGAGCGTATATCGCTATACTGACACAGCTACCTGCCGCTGCAGAAATGATCTGTGCTTTGAGTACAAATTTTCGAGTCAACTGACGATAACGGTTGCAGTGAATTTTCTTAATTTTTGATATATTTTTTATGGCACCCCAGACACATTATAGTGGGAGCAATTTTGAGATCTAAAATGAGTTCCCCAGCACTTTCATGAGGTACGGCTTACGTCAAAAGTATAACAGCGACAACCTTCAAAATTCATATCTATGTCCAAAAAATGGAGTGGTTTAGGTAAATATGTAGCGCCCCGGGTGTGGGGTCGTCGTGGTTGTCGGGAACGCTACAGATTTAGTTTAGTGAGCTACTCTGACATGTGTGTTAAGGATGGCTGAAGTGGGAAAGAGTATTGCATCATACTGTCGGGCCTACGTGCCACACACATCTACGCACTCAAACACTTATCAAACTTACACCAAAGATCTTGGAATCTGATTCCAAGGTCTTTGCTTACACTATCTCTCGGAAGAAACAACTGACAAGAGAGTAAAAATCAGAGTTCACTTATTCCAGTAAAAGTTAATGCGGATCATATGAATCGTTAGATGTAATAAGGCAACACAGATTCGGCTCAAAATATATGAGCGTGATGATTAATACTTGTCGGGCAACAAACTAGAGACTACTAAACACTACTCTACGAATATAACAAAAGAATGCGGAAAGAAACTAAGCTGCAAAATGCCGGACGGGACAGCACAGCTAAAAGTAGCGGGGAGTGGACAGTTCCGTGAATGTTGTAAACCGAGAGCGCGGTCACTCTGTGAATGGAATTCCTTACTCTGCCAAGTGACCGTCGGAACTGAATGAAACACACTCGGCCGCGTGTGTGCTGCGTGTTACACAAGAAGCAGGGGAACCTCCCTCACTGGCTGGGCATAACACAAAGGAGCCTGACACTAGAGTATCTCTAATGAACAACGTTCTATCTCTCTGTTTAAACCAGGAGTACAAATTTACATAACCATTAATTTACGTAACTGTTCTGATTAGTACTGTTAACTATCAGATCTCTTAGAGTACTTGAACTATTACAAGTATCTTCTTACTTTACACTATAACCAACTGTTCTCTAGTTAATAAGGGAATAAAATGAGACACAGTCACCGTTTGTCTGAAGACAATTCCAAGTCCGAATTCAGTGGTTCCAAACACAGTTCACAAATAATCCAATACAGAGTCACAGATTCATCTCAGTGCGCATAGTTCCTAATAGAAGAGGCATCCAGTAACAGGTCCAACACTGGTCGCAATATAACAACTGAACTCCAGAGGCTAAGAGACTGATCCTGAACATGAGAAATGAGGAAGAGAGCTGGAGGGGCGACACACAGTAAAACGCGGGAAACTCTCGCTATTATGAGGTTCAATCTTTAGTGCTTATACAAGAAATCACGCGCTCATCACGCGATCACGTGGCCAGCCATTCGGATGAGTATTTTCGGAGAAACAGGCCTGGACACAATTCACACACACACACACACACACACACACACACACACACACACACACACACACACACACACACCACTCACTGAGGAGGAGAAGTGCGGTCGGTGCACCATTCATGTCAGCATCGATGACGCACGTTACGTCATAGTCAGAGTTACACTTGCAAAATCGTCTCTGCGAGAGATCGGCAGTGACGTGCGTTTGTACCACAGATGCTTGCCTATGAAGGTGGAAAATTTATCCCGTCCTATGATGTTGTTTCCATTACACACACACACACACACACACACACACACACACACACACACACACACACACACACACACACACACACACACATGTTTGGCCCCCCACAGGGATTCGAACTCACGCATTGAAAATCCAACGCTCCACCATTTTACGAGAAGAAAATAAGTCAAGAGCCAAGGGCTTATACAGTACATGACCAAACTTAGGCGTCCATATCTGCCAATGACTTTCTACATGTTCATATTTCAATTCCTAAGTTCTTTCCTTCCAATTTTACGGTTGCCAAATACTTTCATGTTTTTTGTTGTTTTTTTTACAGATGAAAACAAAGGCCTCAAACAACAGCTGGAGACATTTCAGAGTAAGTGACTGGTTCCTTCTATATCACCAAAGGAGAACATAAAGCTTAACCTAATCGTGCATAGTGTTTTTTGTGTGTTAGTTACCCGACATTCAAAGTATGCAACTTTTCTCATTGTCATACATTCCTTTCTTTTCAGATGAAAACAAGGCCCTAAAACAACAGAGGAAGACACTTCAAAGTGAGTAAATTGGTTCCTTAGGAATCCAGACGAGAGAGAGAGAGAGTCAAAAGATCCTAGAGCGTATATCGCTATACTGACACAGCTACCTACCGCTGCAGAAATGATCTGTGCTTTGAGTACAAATTTTCGAGACAACTGACGATAACGGTTGCAGTGAATTTTTCTTAATTTTTGGTATATTTTTATGGCACCCCAGACACATTATCTATATATAGTAAGAGCAATTTTGAGATCTAAAATGAGTTCCCCAGCACTTTCATGAGGTACGGCTTACGTCAAAAGTATAACAGCGACAACCTCCAAAATTCACTCACTTCAGAGTCCGTATTGATGCTATCTATGTCCAAAAAATGGAGTGGTTTAGGTAAATATTACGCCTTTAAACGCCAGAAAGCCACTTTTTCTGAAAAGGGCGATAACTCGCAAATCATGTGTGCAACCATACCTGGATCTATTCAACGATCTTGATTCATTTAGAAACCCCGTATTTGAAATCGATCGGTTGAGTAGTTTCGGAGATACAGGCATCTGAACTGGGTTCACATGCAATGTCAAACTCAGGTCGGTTACATGAAAACTATAAGAGCGACCATTTTCTAGCAGTGACTCTGTTCACTGTAGTCCGTTTTCAAGCTATCTACTGCCAAAAATTGAGTGATTTAAACTAAATATTACGCCTGTAACACGCCAGACAACCAACTTGTCTCAAAAGGGCGATAATTCCCAAAGCACTTTAAGCAATTAGCACACGCTCGGTGCTTAATCTATACATTTTGATATATTCGGAATACTCCAAATTTGAAGCCATTCGGTTGAGTATTTTCGGAGAAACAGGCCTGGACACAATTCACACACACACACACACAGAGCCGCGCACGCACACGCACACACACACACACACACACACACACAGACGGCACTTACTGAGGAGGAGAAGTGCGTTGGGCGCACCATTCATGTCAGCATCGATGACGCACGTTACGTCATAGTCAGAGTTACACCAAAGACCTTGGAACATAATCGTGCATGGTGTTTTATTGTCAGTTACCCGACATTCAAAGTAGAGCTGCCGCGGTTCCAATTTGAACCGGTTCGAGTTGCCGCGAACCGGTGTTTTGGTCATAGACTATAGTACACGTACTAAAGTTACTTAAGTCATCTTTTTAAGTTGTTTCTCTATAGAGAAACAACTTTATGAGACGGGGCAGATTTTGCTACGCGCAGCAGCAAGTTTCAGTGATACAAAACAAGACTGTGACGTTTCTCCACACAATACTTACTTTCACGCACACAGTGACGTAACGAAATATGCGTCATAGACACTTGACGTGCACACTATGCTGCTGCGTTCTTTTTGGCGGGAGTTGACGTGTGTGTGTGTGTGTGTGTGTGTGTGTGTGTGTGTGTGTGTGTGTGTGTGTGTGTGTGTGTGTGTGTGTGTACGGATGTAATGATGGCTATCTCCTAAACCACCTCGTTGGAGGCCTTTTTACTTTGATATAAAATGGGAATTCACCTTCTCCAGACCTACCTTTCACGAATTTTATCCTGCGGCATTTTCAAAGGAGTTATCGCCGATTTTAAAAAATCGGTCATGTTACGAATTTTTTCGGAAAAAAATGTTCAAATGGCTCTATTTTCTTAAATTGCGAAGATCATCCAATTATACTGCCTGTTTTCGTAGCACAGCTCTGTAGCTCTGACAGGTTTTGTGTAAGAAAAATGTTTCCGAGGTAGGGGTGGTTTGCATATAAAGCCAAATATCTATGAAAAGACTCCTTCAAATTACTCATCGTTCCGGTATTTTTGTCACTTGTGCAACTGCACATATGACGTGAACTACTGCAATATTATAGCTTTAGTATTAAGAATCACAGAGCTTTTATATAAACAACAATTTTTTCATGTTTCTGCGAGAAGCGCCGGTCAAAAAAGTTCCAATTTTGCAATTTCGTAAGTACATCCAAGGCACTTAAGTCCCACGTTTCATCAGCTCTCTAGATCTTCCAGATTTATGTAAAAATTAATTCAGTCACGGAAGTCACAAAAGCAACAAGGTAATCACAAGATATGAAGAAGTAGCATCTGTCAGACGAGCAGCGTGAGGCTGACGTCAAATGTTTGGGTTCACAGACAAATCTGCAAGTATCGTCACTGCTTCCGACATTTCATCAGCCCTCTAGATCTTCCAATTTCATGTGAAAAATAATTCAGTCGGAGAAGTCACAAAAGCCAACAGGGAAATCACAAGACATGAACAAGCATCCTCAGACGATCTCATGCTAGAGGCTGACGTCAAAGTTAATTTCACGGAATTGACGTCATCTCTCTCTCTCTCTCTCTCTCTCCTCTCTCTCTCTGTATGACGACCTGCCTGAGGCTGACGTCAAATGTTAGTTCACGGAACTGATCCTCTCTCTCCTCTCTCTCTCTCTCTCTCTCTCTATGGGGAGCCAGGGTGCCGAATGGTAGAGCGTTGGACTTCAACTGCTTGGGCCGGGAGTTCGAATCCCGGCCGCTGGGGCCAAATATTTTGTGCTGGCCTTTTTTGTCGTTGCCCGTCTTGATACACCCTTATGTGGTGGAAAAGGACGTTAAACTCCTAAACACCCACCCACCTAACCTCTCTCTCTGCCTCTCTCTCTCTCTCCCTTCTTCCCCCACCCGGCCCCACCGCCCACCCCCAGTCACGTGGCTAATCGGTCGAGGTCGTAGAGGATCTAGTGTCATTGGTAGAACTTGGAGAGGGGAGAACCGACAACAATACAGACAAAATAAAATGAAGTTTGGAGAAACAACTTGTAGGACGGGGGCCGTTCCTCCGTTTCTAACTAATTTCTTCTTGGCGGTCCGCTGGAATTCTTGTAACGTATGCAGATCTTGTAGTCTCGTCTGTATTTTACTCTGTAACCTAAGCTGGGGTTGGGGGAGGAGGAGTGGGGGTGGGGGGGTGGTAATGTTGTTGACATTTTTTCCGCACTTCTTCTTCTCATCCTCCTCCTCCTCTTTTTCTTGTTTGTTTGTTCGTTTTGTGTGTTTGTTTGTTTAGGCAGGACTTATTTTTGACGACTAGCAATCAGTTTACTGCAGCCTGATCGCTGATGCACTTGAACACACACACATATATATGAACATGCATCGCATAAAACGCCAATATTTTTGCAGACTTCAAACACCTTTTGGTGATGACTGAACCGGAAAAACACACGGTTTAACAAACCGGTTTGAAGTTTTTAAAAAACAGGTAAATAACCGGTTTGGATTTTTGAACCGGTTCACAGCTCTAATTCAAAGTATGCAACTTTTCTCATTGTCATACATTCCTTTCTTTTCAGATGAAACCAAGGCCCTAAAACAACAGATGAAGACGCGTGAGTAAATTGGTTCCTTAGGAATCCAGACGAGAGAGAGTCAAACGCTCCTAGAGCGTATATCGCTATACTGACACAGTCAGCTACCTACCGCTGCAGAAATGATCTCAGTAGCAGACGACTTCCCGTTTGGCGAATCTTTTGTTAGATTTGCGAAGTCTGTGTCCAAAAATAGGCAAAAAATCGGTCTGCGTAGGTGTATGTTGATATTTGGTGATAGTCATAAAAATGATTTAAAATCAGTTACGTGCCGTTTGCACGTAATCTTCGGCTGAGCTATATCCTAAACGATTTCACGGCATCGCAGCAAGGAAACAGTATACGAAAGTTAAGCGCTCATCGGACCGCCCCTGATTAGGCTGGTTTACCGCAATGTCCAGGGCAGTGGATTTTTTTAAGCCTGGTAGGCTTTAGATAGGGATTCGGGCATTGTATAACGTTGGTATCACCTTTTGTTTACCAAAATATCAACGACCTTTCCCTTGGAGGAACATCAAGGGCTACCCCACGGCTCTCCGCCATTCGCTGTAGGAGAACGAAAATGAAATGAAAACAAAACATCTGTGTAGGCCTACAACTTCATTTCACAATCCACCGAACAGTTGCTGTTTGTTTTTCCAACAACTAAGAGCAGTTAAAAGTGATGTAAATGAATTCACATCACGTTCTCTGAATTTCAGTAGTAGTAATAGGTAGGTTGTTGTGGTGGTAGTGCATGCTGTGTACGACATCAACAGTAGTTATAGGTAGGGTTGTGTGGTGGTAGTGCGGTTCTGTGTATCGACATCAACAGTAGTTTATAGGTAGGGTGGTGTGGTGGTAGTGCATGCTGGTGTACGACATCAGCAGTAGTTATAGGTAGGGTTGTGTGGTTGGTATGCTGTGCTGTGTACGACATCAACAGTAGTAATAGGTAGGGTTGTGTGGTGGTAGTGCGTGCTGTGTACGACATCAACAGTAGGTATAGGTAGAGTGTTGTGGTGGTAGTGCGTGCTGTGTACGACATCCAACAGTAAGTAATAGGTAGGGTTGTGTGGTGGTAGTGCGTGCTGTGTACGACATCAAAAGTAGTTACAGGTAGGGTGGGTGGTGGTGGCAGTGCCATGCTGTGTACGCGACATCCACAGCAGTTACAGGTAGAGTGGTGGTGGTGGCAGTGCATGCTGTGTGCGCGACATCCACAGCAGATACAGGTAGGGTGGTGGTAGTGGCAGTGCATGCTGCGTGCGCGACATCCACAGCAGTTCCAGGTAGGGTGGTGGTGGTGGCAGTGCATGCTGTGTGCGCGACATCCACAGCAGTTCCAGGTAGGGTGGTGGTGGTTTCAGTGCATGCTGTGTGCGCGACATCAACAGCAGTTACAGGTAGGGTGGTTGTGGTGGTAGTGCATGCTGTGTGCGACATCAACAGTAGTAATAGGTAGGGTGTTGTAGAGGTAGTGCATGCTCCGTACGACATCAACAGTAGTTATAGGTAGGGTGGTGTGGTGGTAGTGCATGCTGTGTGCGACATTAACAGTAGTTATAGGTAGGGTGTTGTGGAGGTAGTGCATGCTCCGTACGACATCAACAGTAGTTATAGGTAGGGTGTTGTGGTGGTAGTGCATGCTGTGTACGACATCAACAGTAGCTATAGGTAGGGTGTTGTGGTGGTAGTGCATGCTGTGTACGACATCAACAGTAGTTATAGGTAGGGTGTTGTGGTGGTAGTGCATGCTGTGTGCGACATCAACAGTAGGTAGTCAGGGTTCTGACATCACAAGTGTGAGAGAGGATATTACAAGCGTGAGAGAAGATATCAAAAATCAGGAAGATGGCATCACAAGATACTACAAGATGATACTAGAAGATACTACAAGCCTGAGACAAGATATCAGAAATCAGTCTGAGAGAGGATATTACAAGCGTGAGAGAAAATATCAAAAACCAGGGTTCTGGCGTCACAACTCTGAGAGAAGATACTACAAGCGTGAGAGAAGATCTCAGAAACCAGGATTCTGACATCACAAGTCGTAGAGAGGATATTATACTCGTGAGAGAAGATCTCAAGAGAGAAGATATTCAAGACTTCGTTTCAAATCGAATCATATGACACACAAGTCTTCGCTTTTCTATAAAAAAAAATTCGCCATTTTCGAAAATGGCGCTGGCTGTAAGCAGTCACATTTTCACGCCCCGCCGAAAAGGGACTGCACTCTGGAGTCTACACCTTGGCCTGTCAGAGTGCAACCCCAATGCCGTTTACTCACATCTTGTTGAATCAGTGTACCACGTAAACAGTGCCATCAAAGCGCAACAATAATTGTCCGCTGGCAAAGATTTTGCCAAAACGAAAAGTGGTCGGGATATTCAAGACTTCCGTTGCAAATTGATTTCATATGACACACAAGTCTTCGCTTTTCTTTAAAAAAAAATTCGCCATTTTTTGAAAATGGCGCTGGCTGTAAGGAGTCAGAATTTTCCACGCCCCGCCGAAAAAGGGACTGCACTCTGGAGTCTAAGGGGAACGACTTAATTACAAGAATTCATTCACCCATGTAGAACCTCGCATACGCCAAAAAGTTAGTGACGTCAACCAGCTAGGCGAGCTCACACGACCTCATGTGTTTCCGTCAGGCACGGAAAGGGTTTCCAGTACTTTCTTTATGTCAGCTTGATGTCAGAGAGCTTGCGTTCGTGTGCTCGCGGGCTGCATACATGACACAACGACTACGACTGTGACTACAGCAGGTCATTGAATGGAAACAACATATTGGGCTTGTGGCCATCTTCTCTATGTACACTTCAACTGAAATTTGCCCCGATCGAGGTCCAGCGTACTCACATCACTGAATTCACCGTTTAGTGGTGGAAAATGCCGTTAAGCCCTGAAACAACATTAGTACTAAACAATTCGCCGCACACGGACGGTCTCAGAGTCAACAGCACGGAAGAGTTGTTGTTATGCCGAACCAAGCGGGGCGCCTGCGCAGTAGGCACAACTTATATCTTGACGACATGTGCCTGGCATGTCAACACTTAGTGTGGGCAGCTAGCAGATGTTGGCCGTCAGTTTCACAGAACAATGAGAAACAAGTTTACTTCTCTTTTCCATAGTGATTTATCAGCCTGTAGAGTGGGTGGGTGTTTGGGGGTTTAACGTCCTTTTCCACCACATACGGGTGATATCAAAGACGGGGCGACGATGAAAAAGCCAGCACAAATATTTGGCCGCAGCCGGGATACGAACTCACGACCCGAGCATTAGAAGTTCAACGCTCTACCATTCGGCCACCCTGGCTCCCCTATCAGCCTGTAGAATAGGAGCCGTTAGGTGTACACTTTAGTTTTGAATTGTCGGCTTTCACTTTTCTGATACAATAATTATGTGGTTTCATTAAAACTGTTTGTCCAGAAAACACTCCGACAAGCTGTGTTGACGTGAGGGAATACTACACGAGTAAGAGTGTCCATACACTGACCGTTAACAACAAGAACATCAGCGTTTTCTGTGACCAGGAGACAGTAGGGGGCGGCTGGACGGTACGTACGTGTGTATGTGTGTGTGTGTGTGTGTGTGTGTGTGTGTGTGTGTGTTGTCTGTGTCTGTCTGTCTGTCTGTCTGTGTCTGTGTCTGTGTGAGTGTGTGTGTGTGTGTGTTTCCGGTGCACTGGTAGCTGAGACAGGTTACATCACACACACACATACACACACACACACACACACACACACACACACACACACACACACACACACACACTTCTCCCTTAGTGGACTAGAGTGTGAACTGTAAGGGTTTGGCCACACTGTACAACTGAAGACACAGGTTTCTGATATCTGTGGGCGCCACGTGTCTCGCGAGCTATAGGCTTGCATGAGATGGCCGGCTGAACTTAGGTTGGTTGGTTGGTCAGCTGGGTTTTATCGTCCACGCCACAACGAGGTGATTGCAGACGGCCCTAGGGGGCAGATTATGGGGGATGGGGATAGTTACCCTAACTGTACAGTCCAGCTGAACACTTTTTCAATCCAGTCAGACTGCCAGGTCGGCCACATTTTACATGACTGTAATGGACAAGTTACACAAACAGATCCAGTTCACAGTCAGTGGAAGTGGGGCAACGTGAAACTGAAAGGCCTGTACAAATTTTGATCCTGTCGGGACTTGGGACCTTCCGATCTCGAGTCCAACGCTCAAACCGTTGAGCCACCGACTCCCCGACTTAGGTTGTCACTGGCGCCAGGTAGCACTTGACTACACAGCATAGGGAGGGGGGGGGGGTCTTTGAATCCCCTTCTCCACCCCCGCGCGCGCACACACACACACACACACACACACACACGCACGCACGCACGCACATCTCCCGCGCCATCACACCTTCTGACGGTGAATTTCCTACTGGGCCCGTGTGTAAAATCGAGGTTAATTTAACCCACGGGTACGGGCCTAACCCAGACTAGGACAAAATAAACCCCAAAACAAAATTATATAAAAAATGAAGCGTAGAATGAAAAACAGGGCCCTGGAAAACAGAAAACCCCTGCGATCAGGGACACAGGGTCAGATCTCATATCTAGCTCTGTTCTTGCACGTGTGTCTCGCCAGGTTTGTGTTCTATCACCCAAGGTAAGCTAGCTTATAGGCCCGCTGGACACAAACCGTATCAAAACCTGTAACTGCACGGAAAATGTCAAATCTCCGTGCAAGCCGTGTTTGGCGCCGACCCAGCAGATGGAGAAAAACAAATCCAGAACCAATCCGTACTTTGCAACGTTTGTTTGACATAACTGAAGTTTGACTCATCCGCTTCAAAGTACTTAGATAGAAAACTTAGATATCCGCACAGTTACAGCATCTCACAGCCTGGCAATGAGCCAACAAGAGACACTAGCCAGGAAAATAGGGGCGTCACTCACTTGCTGTCAGAGCCTCAAGTCCACGCGACCAATAAACGTCGATGCATTGCATTCCGAACTCTACACACGATATCCTTGTGTCGAGCGTACATGCGAACACAAATGTGCAGCTATTTCAATTCTTCTGTAAAGCCGAAATGAAAGTGAAATTGACATCTCTTCACTGTAAGTAGGTATGTCTCTCAATTGTGGTTTATATCATGTTCTATACATTCACTGTTCAGCCAGAAATGTCTGTTTTCTGTCTGTTATTCTGTCCGAAAGGCTGTGTATCCAACGACCAGACACGACCGGTGATAAACTGTGTCAGCATCTGTCGTACATGTTTCATTACTGCGGTTCCAACACTATGTCATGAGACAAGTGGAATCCACTAAACATCTAAACTAATAAACACAAGATCAGGACTAATTACCATTGTCGTTACCAGGTGATCCAGCGACGTCGTGACGGCAGTGTGGATTTCTACAGAGGATGGACAGACTACGTGAAAGGTTTTGGCAACAGAAATGGCGAGTTCTGGCTTGGTATGTCAACTGTGTCAGTTATTAATCTACTTTTCCATCAGATTCCGTCACATATAACTAAGAGTAGGACGTATGCTGTACCTTGATTTATTATACTAACAACACAGGAAAATGTTCTGCTCTTTCCCCGACAACTGTATTGAAGTTAGTGACAGGTAGAACACGCAGACTGCTCCAGTATACCTTACACGTAGTGGCAAGTGGTAGTAGTAGCAGTAGTTGTAGTTGTAGCAGCAGCAGCAGCAGCAGTCGTAACAGTTGCAGTAGTAGTAGGAGCAGGAGCACTAACAGTAGTAGTAGTAGCAGTAATAGTAGCAGTAACAGTAGATTCGAACTCATGCCCCGAGCATAGGAAGTTCAACGCTCTATCGTTCGGCTGTGCAGGCACCCCGGTTGTTTCTGAGTTGAACCACACATTAAGCGGAGCAGCCGACGTCTGTAGTTTTACTGTAGCAGAACGCCAGTAATTAAACCTGTACTGACCGTGGCCGTGGTCTTACTGTTCGAGAGTGGTATTGAAAGGAACACTCAATAGTTTTACTAGCCATTCACTTGTATTACGTGTTTCAGGCCCTGGATAACATCCACCTCCTGACGACAGCCCGCAATCAAACTCTCCGTGTGGACCTGCAAGACTTTGACAACAACAGGGCGTACGCCGAGTACAGGTTCTTTTCCATCGACGGACCCGATTCGTTCTACCGTCTGCATATTGGCCGTTATACTGGCACGGCAGGTGTGTGTGTGTGTGTGTGTGTGTGTGTGTGTGTGTGTGTGTGTGTGTGTGTGTGTGTGTGTGTGTGTGTGTGTGTCTGTGTCTGTGAGGGACATATGTGTTGTTGTTTAAGGTCCTTGTTCAAAACACACACACACACACACACACACACCATTATCAGACAGAATGATACAGATTGTGTTGATGGTGTTTCCCTACAGGTGACAGTCTGGCCTTCCACAACAACCAGCCTTTCACCACCCGTGACAGCGACCACGACTCTTATAGTGGCCTTAACTGTGCTGTAAACGGGCGTGGTGCCTGGTGGTACAACAAATGCCATTACAGCAACCTGAACGGTCCGTACCTGACGTCCGCCCAACGGACCTACAAGAGTATCTGCTGGTATCACTGGAAGAAAGCGCCCATCGCCCTGAAACACGTGGAGATGAAAATCCGACCTGCCATGTAGTCGTCAGTGTCCGCTCATGATCACTATCGTCTAACTCCACAAAACAATGCACTCAGTGCACACTATTTCAAATGCGCGCGCGATGGTAACGGTTTTCAACACCCGGTAGGGAAGCCGGGGTGGTCGAATGGTAGAGCGTTGGACTTCTAATGCTCGGGTCGTGAGTTCGATCCCGGCTGGGGCCAAATATTTGTGCTGGCTTTTTCATCGTTGCCCCGTCTTTGGTGTCACCCTATGTGGTGGGAAAGGACGTTAAACCCCCAAACACCCACCCACCCTCAACACCCGGTTGAACAGCTTCGTCCGGTGAGATTGGATACCACCAGGTTCTATGTCCAAAGTAAAAACACGAATAAAGTAAACGATGCATCTTCTGCTTTGTTTGTTGTTTGTTTTACTGTCTGTATTGTTTATTTGTTTCATTGTTGTATGGTTGGTTCTTGTATGACCTTTTGATTCGAAGTCATTTGCATGAAGACTGTTTCAGCGACATCAACATCTTTACTTTAAGCGTCCTTTGATGTTAAACGTCCTTTGATGTTTAAGCGTCCTTTGATGTTAAAAGTCAGTATCTACAGAATCAATCTCTTAGCAATCAGAATACACGCACACCGACCCAAGTGTCTGTAGTGTTTTGGGGTTTTTTTTATGAACGTTTATTGATTCACTGAATGGAGACAGATGTGCAGCGATTTATCAGTGTCAAATGGTAAAAAGGCCTAAGTGCTCATAACTCCATGGCGCTTAGATCCTTTTAGCAACAGGATGATAGATGAAGTTTGTATTATTCATACATCATACTCAAAATTAATGTCGTTGATTCACTAAACAGTCGCGGCACGAACTCAGCTGATCTCCTTCAAAGGAAGAAGCCATGGAACAGATGACCTTAACAAAAACGATCAGCCAACCCATGTGAAAATGACCGCTAATGTTTGTTCGACTGACGTAGTGAGGAAATTCGGGTTTTCTCCTCCACTCTCGGGAAGCGTGTCTCTGTTTATACGGCGTCAGACATTTTTCGCACTTTTTCCTGCATGCATGGTGTGTAGACCTACTTGCTTTTCATTCTGAGGTTACTACCGATATGGATATTTCCTTACATTATGCCACCACGAATACCAAACAGGCAGAGTAAACGAGTCTGCAGCTGAATTTTGATTCGATTTGGTGAGGGATCTGCACCAACCACATTACTGCCCCACCCCGTGGGGATTCGAACTCGACGACGTAACCACTACGCCAAATCCTCCCTTCTCAACTTAACGGTGAATGTAACCGATCGATGTCGAATTCACATCACATTCTCATAATTTGAATAGTAGTTATAGGTAGGGTGTTGTGGTATTAGTGCATGCTGTGTGCGACATCAACAGTAGTTATAGGTAGGTTTGTATGGTGGTAGTGCATGCTGTGTACGACATCAACAGTAGTTATAGGTAGGGTGTTGTGGTGGTAGTGCATGGTGTCTACGATATCAACAGTAGTTATAGGTAGGGTGTTGTGGTGGTAGTGCATGCTGTGTACGACATCAACAGTAGTTATAGGTAGGGTGTTGTGGTGGTAGTGCATGCTCCGTACGACATCAACAGTAGTTATAGGTAGGGTGTTGTGGTGGTAGTGCATGCTGTGTGCGACATCAACAGTAGTTATAGGTAGGATGTTGTGGTGGTAGTGCATGCTGTGTACGACATCGACAGTAGTTATAGGTAGAGTGTTGTGATGGTAGTGCACGCTGTGTACGACATCAACAGTAGTTATAGGTAGGGTGTTGTGGTGGTAGTGCACGCTGTGTACGACATCAACAGTAGTTATAGGTAGAGTGTTGTGGTGGTAGTGCACGCTGTGTACGACATCAACAGTAGTTATAGGTAGGGTGTTGTGGTGGTAGCGCATGCTCCGTACGACATCAACAGTAGTTATAGGTAGGGTGTTGTGGTGGTAGTGCATGCTCCGTACGACATCAACAGTAGTTATAGGTAGGGTGTTGTGGTGGTAGTGCATGCTGTGTACGACATCAACAGTAGTTATAGGTAGGGTGTTGTGGTGGTAGTGCATGCTGTGTACGACATCAACAGTAGTTATAGGTAGGGTGTTGTGGTGGTAGTGCATGCTCCGTACGACATCAACAGTAGTTATAGGTAGGGTGTTGTGGTGGTAGTGCATGCTGTGTACGACATCAACAGTAGTTATAGGTAGGGTGTTGTGGTGGTAGTGCATGCTGTGTACGACATCAACAGTAGTTATAGGTAGGGTGTTGTGGTGGTAGTGCACGCTGTGTACGACATCAACAGTAGCTATAGGTAGGGTGTTGTGGTGGTAGCGCATGCTGTGTACGACATCAACAGTAGCTATAGGTAGGGTGTTGTGGTGGTAGTGCATGCTCCGTACGACATCAACAGTAGTTATAGGTAGGGTGTTGTGGTGGTAGTGCATGCTCCGTACGACATCAACAGTAGTTATAGGTAGGGTTCTGTGGTGGCAGTGCATGCTGTGTACGACATCAACAGTAGTTATAGGTAGGGTTCTGTGGTGGCAGTGCATGCTGTGTACGACATCAACAGTAGTTAGAGGTAGGGTTCTGTGGTGGTAGTGCATGCTGTGTACGACATCAACAGTAGTTAGAGGTAGGGTGGTGTGGTGGTAGTGCATGCTGTGTACGACTTCAACAGTAGTTAGAGGTAGGGTGGTGTGGTGGTAGTGCATGCTGTGTACGACATCAACAGTAGTTATAGGTAGGGTGTTGTGGTGGTAGTGCATGCTGTGTACGACATCAACAGTAGTTATAGGTAGGGTGTTGTGGTGGTAGTGCATGCTGTGTACGACATCAACAGTAGCTATAGGTAGGGTGTTGTGGTGGTAGTGCATGCTCCGTACGACATCAACAGTAGCTACAGGTAGGGTGTTGTGGTGGTAGTGCATGCTCCGTACGACATCAACAGTAGTTATAGGTAGGGTGTTGTGGTGGTAGTGCATGCTCCGTACGACATCAACAGTAGTTATAGGTAGGGTGTTGTGGTGGCAGTGCATGCTGTGTACGACATCAACAGTAGTTAGAGGTAGGGTTCTGTGGTGGTAGTGCATGCTGTGTACGACATCAACAGTAGTTAGAGGTAGGGTTCTGTGGTGGTAGTGCATGCTGTGTACGACATCAACAGTAGTTAGAGGTAGGGTGTTGTGGTGGTAGTGCATGCTGTGTACGACATCAACAGTAGTTATAGGTAGGGTGTTGTGGTGGTAGTGCATGCTGTGTACGACATCAACAGTAGTTATAGGTAGGGTGTTGTGGTGGTAGTGCACGCTGTGTACGACATCAACAGTAGTTATATGTAGGGTGTTGTGGTGGTAGTGCATGCTCCGCACGACATCAAAGTTCCGCCTCCATCTTTTGAGTGCTGACCGTACAGCACAGGAGTAACACGGCGCCACACCCTTCATCAGCCCGGCCCCCGAATCACACTCCCAGGTCCTCTTAAATTCGTCTGTTTCAAGATTATTAGGATTCGCAGACGACATTTATTTTTAACACGTTTCGTACCGCGCAACTGAGTTGAGTGTATACGTGCTGATGTCTGCTACAAATAACTATCGTCATGATACATAGAGCTCTTAATGCGGTGAAAACTTGAAATGAAACGAACCTTAGGCCTCGGTCACAACCGGCCGCACGATTTTTTTATGCTTGCGATCTCCACGAAATGTCTGCGGCCTGCGGCTTCTACGATCTGAAAAAAAAAATTTAAGGTTGCAAATCGTGCGTGCGATATACGTGCGATGGCGTACGTTCCCCGCAAGTCTCGCACGGGTAACGTCTTGCGATTTCAGTTGGTCAAAAATCGTACGACGGCCGTACGGATCGTACGTTGTCCTCGCAGTTATCGTACGGAGGTCGTACGCCTTCGTACGACGTTCGTGCGATGTTGACGATGTTTGCACGGGCTATACGGGTGTCGTGCGTGTCTTCACTTCTCTCTCTTCTCACTCTTCTCACTCTGTACTACGGGCCGATCTTATCTCATGTTGACTGTTAAGCTACGGTCACAACCGGCCGTACGGGCTCCTACGGCGGGTCTACGGCCAAAAATCGTGGCAAATCTTGCGAACGGCGCACGGGCGTCCTGCGAAATTTCCAGGCCGCAAGGAGGCCGCAGAGCGCTGCGGTCGGTTTTCGACATGATCAACAAACTCTACGATCACCTGCGATTTTTTACACACTTGCGTTGGTCGCACGGCCACTGTGCGGCCAACACACGATTGCCGCAAGTGCATTGTACGACCTTGACCTCTCCGGGCGAGTAAAATTGGTCACGACGGCCGCACGATGAACGCACAAGTGACGCACGGTTGTCGTGCGTGCTCCCCATCAGGGGCCGAGGTCACGACGCGAACGCAAATTTCCTTGCGCAAATAGGTTGCGGATCGTAAGTTCGTACGTGGCTACGTGAAAACTATCTCTTCCGCTAGTTGGCCGGTCACGACGCGCACTTACTGGAAACGGTGTCACGTACGGGTTATTTTTAGATAGGTGTGGGACCCCCGGGATTCCCACGGAAAACACCATTACGTGACCTGCACAAATTCTCCTTCCAGCGTGAAGAGTGAAAGAGTAGAGGGGGTGTGTTCACTACGCGTTCACTACAGAGTTTTTGATCGAGTCATGTTTATCTGCCGTAGCGTCAGGTTATATGCGTGGCATGTATGTGGAGAGTGTGATCAGGAGTGCATGCAGGTCGCATATAGGCCGCTCCCTAGCAGTCTCAATCTCAACATTGGACGGACTACAACCAGTAGAAGCATTTACTGCACGTACAAACCGTATCAGTGTAGCAGGCTCACTGGCAAGAAAACCAACGGAATGAACCTCAATAAAAGAACAACGAAAAACGAAAGAGGAGAGGATAACAACAACATCAACAAAATTCTCCACATACATGCCACGCATTTAACCTGACTTGCTACGGCAGAGAAACATGACTCGACCAAAACTCTGAATTCGGAACCCGCACATTTCGGGTTCACAACACAATGAATGAGACCTGCATTGACAGGCATACGATCAAAACGGTGGTGGCTGATCAGGAAACAAATCAACCCACGATGTGTGTACGGCCGGCCATACAGGCCTTTGCATTGCAGGGTGCGTAGTGAACTGAACGCGCCCCCTCTACACGGGTACCTCAAGTCGTCCTACAGCAGATCGCACAATTCCTGCAGGTCACAGTCTCTCCTCCTAAATCTAAACCTTTGAAGCATGTCCACATCGTCGTACAAGTCAAAAGGGTTAGTACGATCGCGAAACACCCTTTCCCGTCGCAATGCTCTTCTCATTTGCAGTTGGTAAATCAAGCGGGCCGCCATTTTTCAGATTTACGCAAAGGCTACGGCACCTTTCCGACACCCTCCTAGGTGGTGTACAATACGCAAGGGTTTCCGAGCGGCCGTAACTCTGCGCAAACGTCATGACCACCCAATTTTATCACAAATCGTAAGTTACGGACTCTCGCGTGCGTAAATCGGTGGCGGAAAAGTTACGAACGCGTCGTGACCACGGCCCCAGGACCGCACGACGGCCGTACGTGATCACAGACCGCAAGTCGGTAGTACGATGTTCCCACGATGTTCCCACGATGCACGCACGTGCTCCGTACGTGCTCCGCAAGGCTGACGCAAGACCAGGTGCGGGCCCGGGGGATGTTGGTGTGCAATGTAGAAGTGTTGCAGTGCTGTGTCAGTGTCTGTTGTATACGTGTCCATGGTTTGTCAAATTCTCTGTTAATAATATCCAAATTCTCTGATGTCTTCTTTCCATAAACAAACTACGTGTAAGCTTATATATGTAGGCTGGTCCCTATATGCATGAAAAACGCGCGTCGGCCATGGCCGTCGAACGACCGACGCACACCACGCGTACAGAGCACTTACGATAGCAGTACGGCGCACGCACGACACTCGTACAGCCCGTGCAAACATCGCCAACATCGCACGAACGTCGTACGGAGGCGTGCGATCTTCGTACGATAACTGTGCGGACAACGTGCGATCCGTACGGCCGTCGTACGATTTTTGACCAACTGAAATCGCAAGACGCCACCCGTGCGAGACTTGCGGGGAACGTGCGCCATCGCACGTATATCGCACGCACGATTTGCAACCTTAAATATTTTTTTTCAGATCGTAGAAGCCGCAGGCCGCAGACATTTCGTGGAGATCGCAAGCATAAAAAAAATCGTGCGGCCGGTTGTGACCGAGGCCTTAGTTCGTCAAACAGCAGAAATCCGGACTTCACACAAACTCGCTTCAATTCACCGGCGAGTATCTGAAGTTGCCTGTTATTGTTAACATCGTAGGCAGAAGAACAATGTACCGGATTTCACAGCAGCCTTTTCAAACTGATGTTGTCACAACTAGTTTCAGACCAGCAGCGTCACACGATGACGTCAAAGACAGTGTACACACAGAAACAAACGCGAACAGACAAAATCAGTGCGCATGACACCTGTAGGTGGGTTAACAGCTGTCAGCATGTCCTGCTTACTTCACTCATTTAGTCCTCGTGTCCGCGTGGCCTCTCAATTTCCCTGATGGCAATCAGATCTTGTTTGTTGCTTCACACAGGACAAGTAATGCGGATTTCACAGCACACTTTTCAAAAGTTGTCAGATTAATCTCCCTCCACCAGTAACACACGTTTGTCACAATACGAACAGAAACGGATACAAGCAGAACTAATCAATGGAGATGACACCTGTAGATCAATATATACAAGTCAGCGTGTCCTGCTCGCTTCAGTCGTTGTTCAGTCCGCGTGTTACGTGAACGATTTCATTTTACAAAACACCGAGGTTCGCCGTCATCGTCTGTTGATTAGCATCAGGTAGGCCTCAATATTGCGTGTGATTTTCAATACATAGTTGTTTGTTAGTCTGGACTTACAAAACTTGAACAAAAGTTTCGTGTGTTAGAAGGAAAATATCGTAAGGTTATACACAGGAAGACAGTTACTGCTGTCTCATTACATCAGCTGTAGAGTTTATCGCAAATGAGGTCCGTCTTGTGTAGCTAACTTTACTTCTAGATCACCAAAGACAGCAATATTTACATCGGTTTGGGGTTCCTACGTTCACATTACACCCCCATGGCGCCTGTACATTGAACAAATGTTGTTCTCCTGCAGACCATGAGTATCCTACCATTACTACTGTCACTACTCGCGCTCAACACCGTGTCGTGTAGTGAGGCCCCAAGCAGGGCACAGCTGCTTGAGATGGTGCAGAACCTCACCGGTCGACTAGAGAAAGTGGAGGAGAAAGGGAACCTGCTTGATGCAGTGGAGAAGCTGGGAGGGAGGATGGCGGAGAAGCTAACTGAAGGCCTTGAAGAGCTGGGACAAACACTGACAAGAAACGACATCTTGACAGATGAAGTCGACAAACTGGGAGACAAGATTGAAGAACTCGGAGAAGCTCTTACGGGAAATGGTAATTACATCAGTGGATGTGGACAGGTTCGGGGTGGATGGGGTGGGTGTTTGGCAGTTTAACGTCCTTTTCCACCTCGTAAGGGTGATATCAATGACGGGGTAACGACAAAAACGTCAGCACAAAATTAATACTGAGCCCCAGCCGGGATTGACAGTTTCGGAACATGGTGCTGAAAAAGCGATACAGTGTACATTAAGAAAGATTTTGTAAACCTTGACAGAAATTCGCCTTTTTCCTCCAAACCCCAACGCCGCCTATATCGTGTCTTGTACGGCTCATTTTCTACTTCATACCTGCTTGCAGAGTTGTGTGGACATTCGTATATCATACATCAAGATTTTCGCGTTCAGTTTTGGTAAGTGATACATATCATTCTCCGTGAAAACAGACAATCCAGATTCCAAGGTTTTTGTTTTTTCTTTTTGTTTTTTTGTTTTTTTTTTTTTTGGGGGGGGGGGGGTTGTTGTTGTTCTTTTCAGACATGTCGAGCTGTGTTGATATGAGGAAATACGACAGAAGCAAGAGTGTCCACACCCTTAGAGTCGACAACAAGGACATCACGGTTTTCTGTGACCAGGACACGGCAGGGGGTGGCTGGACGGTACGTGTGTGTGTGTGTGTGTGTGTGTGTGTGTGTGTGTGTGTGTGTGTGTGTGCAGATGCGCATACTAACCCAAAATGATCGTTAACAGAGAGAGAGAGAGAGTGTGTGTGTGTGTGTGTGTGTGTGTGTGTGTGTGTGTGTGTGTGTGTGTGTGTGTGTGTGTGTGTGTGTGTGTGCAGATGCGCATACTAACCCAAAATCATAGTTAACAGAGAGAGAGAGAGAGAGATGTGATGACACTTTATCATCCATTACCGGCTTTTCCCCTTTCATCTCTCCCGTTGTATACGTGCAGGAATCTCACTAGTGAAAATATCTCATGTGACACATCACGTGACAACTATTTCCATGTGTTCCCTGCCAAGGTTTTATCTTTATAGGTAGAAAGAACACAGATAGAACCTTCTGGCAGAGAATCACAGAAGAAGGTATTACTACGTTTGGTGCGCTGCACCCCGATCTTCTTGTGTCAACACGGCCGGCAAAAACGAAACATGTTTACGGCTCGGTATCGGTGTTTCCAACTTCATCAACTAGTTGTTCAAGTAAAACGTGACTTTACCTGATACAAGAACTGCTTACTCAGACCATCGACAATTAGAACGAACACTAACCAAATCCGTTCTCAAAATGTTCGCTCGAAGCTGGCCTATCCGGCACCGGACTAACTCGCTAACTAGACTGGCCATGGCAAGCTAGGCGCAAATAACGCTGTTGAAGTTCAAAACGATAGGAGAATTTACCTAAGAAGCACTGCGTACTGAAATCAAAGCCAGTTTCAAAGCTTTCCGCCCAAACACCTGTGACATAAAGCTGAATCGAGTCTAGTCACTGCAGTCGTCTGCTATCCGCTGTGAAGGCAAGCGTATTCCTTGTCAGTCTAGGTCTCTGATTCAACCGAAGTTCCTTGAATCCTGCAGGCAGTTATAAAATGTCGCATTTGGTGGAAGGACACTTTAATCGTTGTACATGTACTCAAAATATTAGAAGCAACACTCACGAATTTCCATATTCCGTAAAGAACCGAGGTGGGAAATCGCAAGAATTGCAGCAAAAACCCGACCGCTAGATCACGCTGTCATGCTCTCACAACGTAAACAGAGCTGTGCATTTTTCAGTGTTACCAGGTTTGTGTCTTCAGTCGAAGTTAAGAACTTTTGTTTTTGTTTGGGTTTGAGTGAACTGACATTGTACTGCTAGCGTAACAAGGCGCACTTTATTTCTGTCGCGTACGATCTCCTGACCACTACGCTATGCGCTGATCGGTGGCAGATTCCCCCAAAATAGCAAGAATATTTCAGCTTTTAGCCCGGTAAGAGCTCACATTGCACCATACATGAGAGAAAACAAGGATGATAAAGCCGTTACACCACATAACTTGGTTGAATACTGACTCCTATTTGCTCCGTGGCGCGATCCGTCCCTTCGTTAAAGCTCAGAGACGGATCTGTGTCATGAAGCAAATACTCGTCGGTATTCAACCAAGTTATGTGGTGTAACGGGTAATTGTCGAAGACTGGCACAAGTGAAATCTAAACCTTGAAAACTTATTTAATTCGTATGTCTGAAGGCGTCTACAAGTTACTCGCAGGGAAAATGCCGTGAACACACACACACACACACACACACACACACACACACACACACACACACACTTGATCGTTAGAAACAACATTTCACTCTGTCTGAAAAATTTGGTTAAAAAGAATTAGTTCCCGCTGTACACACTCCATTTTAAAAGAATTCACCATACTCACCAGGTGATCCAGCAGCGTCGTGACGGTAGTGTGGATTTCTGCAGAAACTGGGAGGAGTACAGGCAGGGTTTCGGTGACACGACTGGCGGCTTCTGGATGGGTAAGAACTGACATCACTGTGTCATCCACGGAACCAATCAGAAACTCTCTGTCAGTGTGACATAAAATGTTTGCAGGTTTCTATATTGGCATATATCATTTTCAGATATGTGCCATGAAATCTATCTGTTGTATTTTTCTCCTGCTATGTCGCTCTCTCGGTGCACTCGCAGAGAAGACACGGGATACAACAGGATAAAACTCCAATACTTTATTAACAGAAGATGCGCGAAGAACACTCATGAAAGAGGAAGAACCCAGAACGCTGTGCAGTGCTGCTTATATACTAACAGGTCAGATCTAGAATATTCTGCAACTTACTGGCAAGTACGGAATCTTTCGTTACTGCGCTCGCATGTTCTGGGATGGTCTAGAAATTTCCATCGAAATGCAGTGACTTTTCGCGATCTCTACAACACTATCCTATTTCACTGATTGACGGTCAAGACGAATATTACTGTTGTCTCTCGTTACTCGAGATGCGAGATCTGACGTTAACTTTCTCTTACAATGATCTGTGTTTACCGCTACCGTCACTTGCATCACAATTACTGACATGTGCAGGTCTGGACAACATCCATCTCCTGACGACAGCCCGCAATCAAACTCTCCGTGTGGACCTGCAAGACTTTGACAACAACACGGCGTACGCCGAGTACAGGTTCTTTGCCATCGACGGACCCGATTCCTTCTACCGTCTGCATGTTGACGGTTATACTGGCACGGCAGGTGTGTGTGTGTGTGTGTGTGTGTGTGTGTGTGAGGGACAGATGTCTGGTTGTTTTAAGGTCCTTGTTCAACAAACTCACAATTGTGCTTATATTAATAAACAGTGGTGTCATCCGAACAATATCACTGCCAAGCTCAGGCTATGTACTCCAGACGTAGAAGTCCTGTCAGTGTCGTTGCGCCCTTATTACATCCCACGTGAATTTTCTCACGTGCTGCTGACAGTAGTATACGTGCCTCCCTCCGCAACTAGTACAGATGCGGCTGACTTGGTTGCGAATCACGTGCATGACCTCGAAACTGCTTCGCCGGACGCTCTCATTCTGGTAATGGGTGATTTCAACCACTGCTTCAACGCTCCCTGCGTACCACCAGCATGTAACCTGCCCGTAAAGACCGCACAATTGACTAGTGTTATTCCAACGTGCGTGACGCGTACAGGTCTACCCCACTGCCGCCCCTCGGTCAGTCTGACCACAACATGATCCATCTTCTACCAAAATACTTACCCCGGGTACAACGAGAAGGTCCTGTCACAAAAACAGCTATTGTCTGGTCTCTAGATGCATGTGAGGCACTGAAGGCGTGTTTAGAATGCACAGATTGGGATGTGTTTGTTAGTTCTGCCACCAGCTGTGATCAGCTGGCGGATACTGTCTGCGAGTATGTGAACTTTTGTGTAGACAGCGTTATCCCAGCCAAAACAATCAAGGTGTACGCAAACAACAAACCATGGGTCACAAAACAAGTTAAAGGTATTCTGAATAAGAAAAAACACGCCTTTGCTGAGGGTGATAAAGATGAACTAAAAAAAGGTGCAAAAAGAACTGAAGCATGAGATCAGGAAGGGTAAGGAAGAACATAAAAACAAACTAGAACGGATGTTTCTGTGCAACAACACCAGCCAGGAAAGTCTGGGATGGTGTAAGACAAATAACTGGTTTTACTAAGAAGAGTACACAAACAGACATGACACAGACTGACAGTGTAAACTATGCAAATGACCTTAATCAGTTTTACAGCAGATTTGACTGCCACAATTTTTCCAGTGAACAAGCCGCGATGCGTGATCGCCTCAGTGCAGGTACTGGTGAGACACTTGAGATCGAGGAGGAGGATGTCCGTAGGGTTCTGCAGCACACTAATCCTCACAAGGCAGCGGGGCCAGACCGGGTTAAGCCCAAGGTGTTGAAAATATGTGCCGACCAACTTGCGTCGATACTTACTATCATTTTCAACATGTCCTTAAAGTCATGCTGTGTGCCTGTCAGCTGGAAGTCTTCCTGCATCGTCCCGGTACACAAGAAGTCTACAGTGTCGGCCATGAACGACCTGCGTCCGGTAGCGTTGACATCAGCCGTCATGAAGGTGTTCGAACGCCTCGTGCTGTGTAAACTACAGGTTCTAGTTTCTCCATTCATCGATCCTCTCCAGTTTGCGTATCGTAGGAACAGAAGCGTCGAGGATGCCATCTTGTTTGTTTTACACACTGTTTATTCAGATCTTGAGGTTCCAGGCAACTACATTTGTCTGATGTTCTTTGACTTTTCAAGTGCTTTTAACACCATACAACCTCATCTTTTAGCAGAAAAACTCTTAGACATGGACATCAGTTCTCCGACTGTTCGATGGATTTTTGACAACCTCACTGATAGACCCCAGCATGTTAGGATGAACCAGGCAATCTCGGGTACTATTTACACAAACACTGCAGCGCCCCAGGGGACAGTACTCGCACCATTTTTATACTCTCTTTATACGGCAGACCGTCGTCACTCGTATGAGTCCTGTCCGCTTTCCAAGTTCGCCGACGATTCGGCCTTGATTGGTTGTGTTACTAACAACGATGACAGTTTTTATACAGCAGAGATCAGTGCCTTTGTTGATTGGTGCGACAAGAACTATTTGGAGTTAAATGTTGGAAAAACAAAGGAACTAGTGATTGATTTTAGAAAGAAGAAGTCTTGCCCCGGTATAGATCCTGTTATTATCAAAGGACAACCTGTTGAACGAGTGGCTAGTTACAGATACTTAGGGGTAGTCATGGATGAAAAATTAAACTGGAAAGATAATGTCAGTACGGTTGTGAAAAAGCGCAACCCCGCATGTTCTTCCTGAGAAAGCTGAGATCGTTTCACGTTGATCAAAAACTTTTGAGCATCTCCTATTCCTCTGTCTGCTGTTAGCAGCGTGCTGACCTTCGCAGCTGTCTGTTGGGGGGTGGGGGGGGGGAGGGGGGGTAACATTTCAAAACAGGATGCAGAAAAGCTTGAAAAGCTGATCAGGAAAGCAGGAGGAGTTGTTGGCCGGAAGCTGGACACTTTCTCCTCGGTCTACCACAGACGACTTACGGACAAACTGACAACTATACTCAATGACGCGACACACCCCCTGTACGGGGAGTTTGACAGCAGACGGATGGACAGTGGTAGACTGAGAATGCCTAACGTGAGAACCCAGCGTTACAAAAATTCATTTGTACCAACAGCAGTCATGTTTTTAAACAACATCCACCAGAGGCACTCCTGCTGAGAGGTGTGTGTGTGTGTGTGTGTGTGTGTGTGTGTGTGTGGAGGGGAGGGGGTGTATAATATATATAGTCTGTGATATATGTGATAATTTATGTGATGTGTGATGTGTATTATTGTGATAAATTGTTTTATGTTTTATGTCTCTTTTAAGAACTCCTTTATGTCATGTTTGTGTGTCACCGGCAGACATTTAATTTCCCGGAAGGGATCAATAAAGTATTGATTGATTGATTGATTGATTGATTCACACACACACACACACACACACACACACACACACACACACACACACACACACACACACACCATTGTCAGACAGAATAATACAGATTGTGTTGATGGTGTTTCCCTACAGGTGACAGTCTGGCCTACCACAACAACCGTCCTTTCTCCACCCATGACAGCGACCACGACTTATCTAGCGGTAACTGTGCTGTGGACTATCATGGCGCCTGGTGGTACAACGAGTGCCACCACAGCAACCTGAACGGTCCGTACCTGACGTCCGCCCAACAGACCCACGGCAAGAGCATCAGCTGGAGACACTGGAAGAAGTGGTACATCGCCCTGAAACACGCGGAGATGAAAATCCGACCTGCCATGTAGTCGTCGTGTCCGCTCATGATCACTATCGTCTAACTCCACAAAACAATGCACTCAGTGCACACTATTTCAAATGTCGCGCGCGATGGTAACGGTTTTCAACACCCGGTACAGTGTAGTTCAGACAGCGTGGCCGGCCTCGTCCGGTGACTGAGCTTCAATGCATGACGAAAAGTCTGATTAAAGTATACGATGCATCTTCTGGTTTGCTTCTTGTTTGTTTTACTATGTTATTGAAAGTAGTGTGTGTGTGTGTGTGTGTGTGTGTGTGTGTGTGTGTCTGTCTGTCTGTCTGTCTGTCTGTCTGCTTGTTTGTCTGTCTCTGTGTCTGTGTGTGTGTGTCTGTCTGTTTCTGTGTGTGTGTGTGTGTGTGTGTGTGTGTGTGGTTGGCTGGTAGCGCTGGGTGACTAGCGTTCGTTCAGCTGTTTATGCTGGTCGCCCATTAGCCCGTGTGGTTTGGGACTGCGGGACAGGGCCGGATTCCACGATTCCTGTCATATATATCCCGGCTTTAACCAGGCCGGGAACTGCGGCACCTGCGGTGCCGGCCATGTAATCATCCACATCACTATACGTGTCATACTTAGGGAAAGCACCCAAAATGTGGCACCCGTGAAGTGAGCGAGTCTCGACTGTGTGGCAACAGCCTCCCCATTGGGCCCATAGCACCACACCCGCTCCGGGTAGGAGCCCGCCTAGGTGTCCGTTCAGTTCATGAGCTTCTCCGACATGACAGTCGATGACTGACAGACACAGATTCTGTTTTCCTCCAGGTGATAGTCTGACCCACCACAACAACCGTCCTTTCTCCACCTATGACAAAGACCGCGACCTGTTTCGCTGTAACTGTGCTAAGTCTTTCGGCGCCTGGTGGCACGCCAATTGCTACCACGCCAACCTGAACGGCTTGTTCTCGCCAGACGACACCGAAGAGGTAAACGAGAGGATCAACTGGTTTAAGTGGAGAGAGGAGTACAGTCCCCTGAAACACGTGGAGATGAAGATCCGACCCGCCGTGTAGGCTATGTACTACAGATGCAGATGTCAAAGAAACGTTATATATTCCTATTAAACAAAAGGCTGGCATGGTTTGGCAAACGTTTCGCCAGACACTACAACGAGGGAAGCACATGTAGTTTGATATGACTGAAACATGGAAAGGAGGTCAGTCCACTGATGTCAATTGAGGAAAAACACCATTACGTCGATCTCTTTCATCTTGAAATCACGCCGTTCTCCCTACATGGACATACTGTATTATGCCAATAATACATGGCAGAGTAAAGGGGCGGGGCTTTGGCCCTGGGGCTTGCCGAATGGAGACGTCTATTAGTGCAATGCATGATGGGTGAAATGCATGGGCATCCCGGATTAGGATGTCGAGTTGACTGCGCATCACATCATGCAGTTTACAACGCGGGCTTTGGGCAGGAGACACAAAGCTACTTCCACTTACCTGAAAAGAAAATCTGCATCTGGCGTTTCCTCGTGATGTGACATATTTGTTGATGAGTCAAATTCCTAGTCTACTTGCCCGACAGATGGGCAATGGGCAACGCGAACGTGACGTCATGCGCGGTGCATGCTGGAAAGCGCCGCCATCTTAGAGGAACAAGCGGTAGTCGCTACGGACGCGTTGGTGACTGAGTATCACGTTCGGAATCGTGCGTATCGGTCGACGGTCGACCCTACATCATCAAAATGGTCAGATATTGTTGTGTGGTCGGCTGCAAAAGTGCCTCACACGATCGGCAGTGCAATAAAATGAACCATGACCTTAGATTTTTTGCTTTCCCAACCATGAAGACACGCGAGGGCCCACACGTGGAAGAAGTGACTAAACGCAGACGGATGGCCTGGGTTTCTGCCGTGAGGAGACCAGAAATAACCTTTGATACTGATCATGATATTGCAGGATGGAAAGTAGTGTGTTCTCTACACTTTCATAGTGGTACGTGGTAATCTTTTTGATTAATTTAGTCATTTGAAGTGTAGCACTACCCCCCCCCCCTTTTTTTCGTTTATCATGATCATGCATTTCTTTCTCTGCTTTCCCAGCCCACAGTCACATTTTATTATCTTTTACTGTTTATACATACACCCTACAGAATCTCTAGTAGACACATGCATATACTAGTATTAACTTTTTTAAAAATTCGTTGCGTATGTCTGCAGGCAAACCATCGTATGAAATGGCAGAAGCGCATCCAGATTGGGTGCCATCTGTGTCAATGGGCCACTCCGAGACCAAGACAAGCAACCCAGACCGGTTCAAGCGACAGAAAGAGAGAAACAAGAAGCAGGCAGAGTGCTTAGTGAAAGCTGCGGAAAAGAATGAAGAGAAACGACAGAGAGATAAGGAGAGAGAAGCAACTTTGAAAGAAGCAGTAACTTCACACACAACCACTGAGACACAGACAGATTTGACTGGCATAGACATACCACAATTCTCAGCAGATCACTTGCATGGAATGCAGGAAGAGATAAACAGACTGTTAGATGAGAACAGAAAACTGAAGGAAGACTTGCGGAATAAAGAATTGACAGAGGATTCCTTTAGGGAAGATGACAACAAAATCAGGTATTTCACTGGGCTTCCAAGTTTTGCCACTTTCCTGGTACTATTCAATCTTCTTCAGCCGCACCTTCCACAGTGTTCTAGACGCATCTTTTCACCCTTTCAGTTGCTTATGATCACTTTCATGAGACTGCGACTGAACCTCCCTGTGCAGTACCTAGCTTACCAATATGGCGTCCACCGGCAGACAATCACTAATGCCTTTATGGAGACTATTGCTGTGATGTACACTCACTTATGCCATTCCGTTTGTTGGCCTGATCGAGAGAGTCTGCGCATGACCATGCCACATCAATTTCAGGAAGCATTTGGAAAACATGTCGCAGTGATCATAGACTGTTTTGAAATTTCATTGAAAGGCCAGCAAACCTGAAAGCCCAGTCACAAACCTTCTCCAGCTACAAGCACACAATGAAGTATCTGATTGGTATCACCCCATTAGGAGGCGTGTCTTTTATTTCTAAAGGATGGGGTGGACGAGCGAGTGACAAACATATCACTGAAAACTGTGGGTTCTTGGACAACTTGCTGCCAGGGGACATTGTTTTGGCAGATTGGGGTTTTGACATTAAAGAAAGTGTTGGACTCCTGTGTGCGGAGGTCAAAATACCTGCATTCACTAAGGGTAAAGCCCAGATGCATGCAAAAGATGTTGAAGATACAAGACAAATAGCACACTTGAGAATTCATGTGGAGAGAGTGATAGGAAATATCCAGGGCAAATACAGAATTTTGTCAGACACTCTACCTATTAATCTTGTTCTACCATGTGATGGGGAGCAGGTAACCATCCTGGACAAAATTGTTCAAGTTTGTTGTGCATTGACCAACATGTGCCCTGGTGTTGTGTAAATCAAATGCATAAGTGGAGGACATACTCATCTCAGTCTTGGAATAAACTGACATTACATTTCATAGCATGTAAAATTTGTACCACCCGTTAAGCCTGACATAAATGCCTAGTCACTCATTGATTAAGAGTGTGTCAGTGGATGCCTGAAATGTTGAAATAAACTTGTATCTTAAAGTTCCATAAGGACCAGTGATATGTCAACAGTAATGATTGAGCATGTGTCTGCGTGATGAGTACTGTGATTGTGATCAGATGTATATCTGTTACATTTTGGTCACACTTCACTATCAATATTATTACCAATGAAAACTGAAAAAAAATGAATAGGCAAGATTACTAAGAGGTATGATTAAAACATGGTGACACTGATTTTATTACTTTGTATCAGGTTGACATCTTCCATTAACACTGCAAATCATGTTCCAAGAACAAACATATTACAACAACACATACTGCAACTTCATTTACGAAATGAACACACACCATACTGCACTTATTCCATATAGGCTTGGCTCAAAGTCACGCCATACAAACAGCACCAGCATTAAACAAACACTTGTAAAATAAAATCAGTACGCATAAAATAAAAAGTAATAAAATACTGATACTGATGATCAATTCGTCAATTTGTCATCTCATCACATGATGATGCAGCAGCACTATGGAGCAGTCTGGTAACTCATCAACAAAACCGCATGCGTGATTCAGTATCCACCTTGTGAGCATGTTGGACAAAACCATACCTCATCTGCTCCTGGGGTATGGTTTAAACCAACACAGCACAAGTGGTACCACTGAACTTCACAATTCTCATTCTCACATGCAACCATATTGTCATAGTCCTCGGTTTTTCGGCACGAGCACCACAGCTTCTTGGATTTTCTTTTCCTGTGTTGCTGCTTGCTCGGCGAAACACTTGATGCACGTTTACTACTACTAGCTGCAGTGCTGCCCTTCTGTGGAGAGGGGCAGAGAGGTTTTCTATGTGAGCTTTTGCCAGTTTTGGTGTCTGCTGCTGGCTTTTTACCTCCACATGTGAAGTGCCTGCCAACAAGCTCTGGTAGGCACACTTTCTCAAAGAAGACACTCGCCTTCTCCAAGCATTGGCTCCAGAACGCTTCATCAGCATCAATGCGTATGATACAAGTGTCGATCTACTTGTGTCCACACCACAAAGTCACACGCCTCAAACTTGCCAACAAACATTTGGCATTGGATTTGAGCATAATATTTATGTTCTTTCTTGAGGCTTATGTGGTCATCCACCACTTCCAAGCAGAAGTGCTTGTCGGAACATGCCTCTCGTATCGTCACAGACTTGTGCTTAAAGGGGCATTTGATCTCAAGGCAGACTGACCTCGCCCCACAACAAGCACAAGACACGATGCCATCCGGGGAGGCACCAACAAACGGGAAGTCAGGATTGACTATTAACCCAGACTTCTCAACAGTCAGGCCCTCATGTTCTTGCTGTGCCGCTTTCATGTACGCCCGGCGAGCAGTTCCCTCATGCAGCATCCCCCACTGTGTTGCAGGGATATTCACTGTGCGGGACCTTTCTGGGTAGCAAACTGCAGACACGGTGCTAACAGCTGGCTTGTCCACATTGGTGCTGCTTACAGCGTACATCTGTGAAGCGGTGATGCGTCCTGCTTTAGCACTGTACCACTCTGAGGATTTGGTCTGCTCTCTGGTTGATCGCTCTAGCTTGTCTGCTTGTTCCTGGCTCAGACTTGCCCGATTTTTCAGCTTGCTACAATGCTGAAGCAGCGTGGTGTAGTCGGTCCCGTCCAGCTTGGGGTTTCTTATTCCACGCAACGACTTCACAGCAGTTACTGGCTTGATCGGATCAACGAAATCTTTGCAATATTCCCTTTTCATCGATAAAAGCACAGCTTTGTCCCCTGTTTTGTGCAGGTCCCGCAGGAATTTCTCTGTCTCTGCCTCGGTTGGTGCGGATGTAGTGCTGGCTCGAGGCAAACACGCAGTCCGCAGGCCTTGTGGGCTGTCAATCTCTCCGCTGATGAGGCGGTCCACGGCTTTCTTCTTGGCAGCTGCTGTTGTGAAGTCGATCTTGTAGCCGACCTCTGGTTCCACCCTACTGACAGCGCTTGGGATCATCCAGTAGGCTGGCTGACCTATGACAGTAGCAAACACACATCGCGAAAAGATCAGACTTGTAATCTGCTTATATCAGTTTGAATACCTCCCAAAACTTCACTACACGAACCCCCCCCCCCAAAAAAAAAAAAAAAAAAAAACCAACAAACAAGAGAAAAAAAAAACCAACAACAACACTATCACACACAAGAGTATGCAATAAAAATAAACTGACATAATTTCACATTGATATCATGAACAAATCCATATATTTACAATTACATGCATTTACTGACCTGTTACTGTGGTCCTTTCCCTGATGCGAACAACAGCTTCCAACTTAAAAAGGAGAGCGCTCACATGAGAGCATGTTTCTGCAAGCCCTGCTCTGCAATCGCAGTGTGCTGTCACCACTGTCCCATCCTTGTGGACTATTACCCAGGGGTTCAGTAGTTTCTGACTAAGTCGCTGTGAGTGCAGCACCTGTAGAACATTACCAAAGTTAGTTACATTCAGCACGTGCATGTATAGTTCATGAGTCCTTGCATTTTCAGTTTCAAGGATAAAATGAAGCACCGTAGCAGGTGCCTGATATACTTAAAAATTAAATCTACTCCGTTATGTTCTGACAAAACAGTTTCCTAAACCTGTCACAGTTCATGAACATGTGTGATGTACTCGAATCGCAGGACAAAGGAAAGGGTCACTTACTTTAGCATGCATGACGGTGTTGTCACAGTCGTCGGGCGTGTAGCTTTTAATGTCCTGGACCCATCCATTCGTGAATTTCACGTGCGCTTCTAGGCTCTTGAAAGACTTGAATTCCTGCATTGTGTAGGCACTAATGCCTAGCACCAGATAGCTGTAAAGGTCCGGGCAAGACAACGGTGGTAGTTTCTCCGGGTCCGTGCTCCACGACCGCACTTCGTATGGGTCTGTTCCATTCAAATGTCGAATTTTGTCAAGGTACCTATCTCTGGTTTCTTTATCTAGTGTATCAACATACTTTACTTTCTCCTTCGCCTTGGACTTTTCCATGTTATGCGCGTGGGTCTGAACGATGGCGTGTACTGAACGAGACTGACGATCTCTCGTCGGCTGCTTGCCATGTTCGCTGAGTGTACCTGCAAGATGGCGGACCGCAACCGGAAGTACCTCTTGTTCGCGTTGCCCATTGGAATCCCTCTCCACAGTCGTAGGAAGTTCAAGCTTCGCCCGGTGATGTAAGAGAAATTGCTGTCGCCCTGTGAAATCTGGTCCATCTTGTTTTGCGTCGGATCACGGCAAATAGTTTCCTAGTCATTGTAATCGACTTTCTGAATTTACGTATTCGCTCTTACGGTCGTATGAATAAAATCACCGAGTTTCTGTGCGTATACGTGTGGTTGGCGCTGTCGTGTGAGGCTAATGTTGCCACAGTATCAGTCGGTGACACGTCATTTCAGCGCCACCATTTCAGCGCCAACAATTTAGCGCCACCATTTCAGCGCCGCGTCTTATCAGCGCCGTACAATTCGACGCCGTACATTTCAGCGCCATACATTTCAGCCCGGGGGTGTGGGGTGTATGTGTGTGTGGGGGGGGGGGGGGCATTTGTTTTACGTGGTTTAAGTGATGTGAGTGATGTGAGTGATCATTCATATACCCCGTTGTGAGTTACAAATCGTGAGTGATAATCCTGCAGTACAATGCAGGAGATCGTTCTCTCATGGACACGATCGAGGGACTTGCATTTGCGTTCATGTTTTAGGCCAACTAGGCATGTTTTACAATGGAGAGACACCAAACGATCCATTTGGATTTTAGTGATTTTAATGGACACCATGGGTTTTAGATAATTTGTCATTAAAGTTTAACTTGTTAAAAAAAATGTGATTAGCTAGTTTATGTGTTTAGCTAGTTCTCTCTCTCTCTCTCTCTCTCATTGTTTGGCGCTGAAATGTACGGCGCTGAAATGTACGGCGCTGAAATGCACGGCGCTGAAAACTCGTCGCGCTGAATTGGTGGCGCTGAAATGTTGGCGCTGAAATGGTGGCGCTGAAGTATCATGGAACAGTATCAGTCTGACAGCATACGGAAACAGCAGCTGTGAAATCCGGCATAATATAGCTCAGTTGGTACAGTTCGCCCGCTATGGGGTGCAAATGTATACCAGTCAAATGTAAAGGGGGGGGGGGGTGTCAAATGTACTCCAGGGCCCGTATGTAGAAGTCGAGGTTAATTTAACCCACGGCTACAGGTATAACCCAGACTAGGACAAAAGAAACCCAATAGCAAAATTAAATTTAAAAAAAGAAAAAGAAGAAGCGAAGAAAGGAAGAAAAAATCCTTCTATAACAGCTTAGGCACATTGCTGGAATGGGCCCGCTTCTTGATCTAAAACAAAAAACAAAAAAAAACAAAAAAACAGAAAACCTAGAGCTAGTTCAGTTCAAGGTTAGACCCTAGCCCGGGGCTAAAAGCCCTAACCTCGACTTTTACATACGGGCCCAGCTCTCCACTCAGCGGGGCGATTGTATCCCGCCCTTCAGTCCGGTCAGCTCTCGCGATATTACCGTGCTATTTTCGTCGACAGGCTCGTTGCCGGAAAGCGAAACGGATACACATTACGACAGATACTATACACGCACATATTCAATCACTGGCTGATGGCTTCATTCTTTGAATGCTTTCTTTTAACTTACGAAGTTGGTAATCTTGAAGAACAGTATACGAAATTCTGGGAGCTATTTGCAAGCACTTTTTCGGGTGCTTTCGGTTCTGCTCGATGCAAAGAGACGTAAAACACCCTCACCTGCTCACTTTGACCTCTCCTTCCCCACATGTGGGTGCAAATAATTTCATTTCACAAGTAGGGATATGCATGCAAATCCAATGCGCCATTTTGGTTGCTGATCACATGCGCACAACGTCATCACTACTGGGGTAATTTCGTATACTATTCTTCAAGATTACCGTCTGTGCTATTATGTATTGACACAACTAACTGTGTTTGACGGATGCACAGATCAAAGACATTAGACGGAAAGTTTCCCGCAACGACCTTCTGTGCCGAACACACTCTTTTATACTTTATCCCTGACCCTGGTGATAAACCACGGGGTTGTGTGTATCGATCGCGCTCTGCTGATACGCTGTAGGGGAAATAATCCTATTAAAAAATTCTAAACTGGCCGCTCTCCCTTTGTTCACGGAATTGACCCAGCCTCTCAGCCACAGGCACCAGTTAGTCCTTTATGTCATGTCTTGACTTCCAGAGACAGGGTTAAAGAATAATCTTCTGTGATGAGACTGATCGGTAGCATGATATGGTTTAGGATTATTTTACGGTGACGCCCAGAGAGAAGACCAGAAAGACACAAAGAAAGAGAAAGAAAGACAGGCAGACAGAAAGAAGTAAAGAAACAAAGCAGAAAGGAAAGATGGGAAAGAACGAGAGAAGGAAAGGAATACAGACAGACAATGAAAAGGAAAGAAAAAGACAGAAAGGCAGAAAGAAGATAGAAGGAAAGAGAGATGGAATGACAGAAAGAAGGGGAAAGACAGAAACAAGGAAAGAAAGACAGACAGACACACAGAAGGAAGGAACAACAACAAACAGACAGAAAGAAAGAAAGACAGAAAGTAAATCAGAAAGACAAGAAAGAAAAACAAGTAAAGCACGAAACGAAAGCCAAACCCGCTGGTTAGCGTCCATGTTTTGATTTTGAACCAGTCCACAAAGAAGACGGCAAAACCTTGTAGAACATACCGCGATCGACCATTTCAGTCCGTGACTAGTGGAAACCGATTGCAACTACATTGACGGCCGGATCTTAATCTCCACGTGTTTCAGGGCGTTGTACTCTTTCCAGCGAAGCCAGAAGATACTCTTGTCGTTCTCTTGGGCGGACGTCAGGTACGGACCGTTCAGGTTGTTGTAGGCGCACCACCTGTACCACCAGGCACCGTGCTTGTTCACAGCACAGTTCCCGCCAGATGAGTCGTGGTCGCTGTCACGGGTGGAGAAAGGACGGTTGTTGTGGTAGGCCATACTGTCACCTGTAGGGAAACACCATCAACACAATCTGTGTCTGTCTAATTTTTGGTTTGTTTTCTTGTTTGGTTTGTTGTTGTTGTTTTTTTTGCATGTTGTGTTTTGTGGTTGTTGCAGCTGTTGGTATTATTGTTTTTGTTGGTGGTGTTCTCTTTTTTTGGCATTTTGCGTTTAATTTTTACTTTGCTTGTTTTTGTTGTTGTAGTTGTTGTTGTTCATAACTCGTTTCTGATGAACAAAGGCATAAAAACGACTGAACTTCTGTCTCACACACACACACACACACACACACACACACACACACACACACACACACACACCTGCCGTGCCATTATATCCATCAACATGCAGACGGTAGAAGGAATCGGGTCCGTCGATGGCAAAGAACCTGTACTCGGCGTACGCCGTGTTATCGTCAAAGTCTTGCAGGTCCACACGGAGAGTTTGATTGCGGGCTGTCGTCAGGAGGTGGATGTTGTCCAGGCCTGAACACGTGAAAAAGTCTCGGATGATGCCAGGGAAACTGACCATTAGGAAGTGTCGCATCCACAGCCGTAAGGACACACATTTGACCGTGTTTATTTCTCACAAAAAGCGTGATTTCATGATTTTTGCATGTTGTTGCATGTTAAGGCAAGGCGCGTGCCATGGGTTGCAAGAGGAGGAAAGCTACCAGTGAAGCTGGGATGTTTTGCGCACAAGAGAGGGCATGGTGACTCGAGCAGATTTGGGTAAAGTGGCTTTCTGGCCTTAACAGGTACTCTTTGTTTCTAGATTGAAGCATTTTTTTAGGGGTGACTAGGATTCTTGAGGCTAATTCGAGATATGAGGCTGTAGGCATATTGAAGTCTCGTCCATTTGTATTCTTAGACCACCGTACTTCCACCATCCATGACGGCGATCACAACTGTAACTTAATTCTCCAACTGTAGACGAGCAGGAACGTAAGAACGATGATGTTCCTATGAAAGAACAGAAACTGCTCCTGCTCTGTTAGTAGGATGATCAAGGTGTAGCATACGTCATAGTAATCCTTGACAGAATCTACTGGTAAAGCAGAAGTAACTTACAGAATTCACATACCAAGCCAGAACTCGCCATTTCTGTTGCCAAAACCTTTCACGTAGTCTATCCATCCTCTGTAGAAATCCACACTGCCGTCACGACGTCGCTGGATTACCTGGTAAAGAAACCACTCGTTATTATTTAGTAGTCATGATTTTGTGTCTTGTTTTGTGAATCTGTCTCGCCTGACATAGTGTTGAGAACCAGAAATGGGCCATTTTGCGACAGTTTACACACACACACACACACACACACACACACACACACACACACACACACACACACGTACCGTCCAGCCGCCTCCTCTCGTTTTCTGGTCACAGAAGACAGTGATGTTCCTGTTGTTCACTTTGAGAGTGTGAACTCCGCTGGTCATGTTGTAAGCCATCACATCGATACAGGTTGATGGCTGGATTGGGGCTGGAACGAACAACGCTCACCATTACGAACCGTTTAACTTAATTTTCCTGTTTCCGTTTCTTCATTCGAGAAATCGCGAAAAAAAGCAAAATCTATCATTTACTATAACGTCACTTCAACACTTGCTGAAAGAACCACCAAAAACTTGATACCACGAGCGTGAGTCACTATTTGAGACAGCAAATAAGCAGACACATAAACAACTATTTCATGCTTTGTTATAAATCCTTTCTGAGTATCTTCAGACTTACAATTTTCGTCCGGCTTTGCTTCAAGCGTCTCTCCTAGCTTCTCAAGTCCCTCGGTCAGCGTGATTCCCACTGTCCCTGCTGCTACACTGATCTTCTCTCCCAGTTTGTCTCCCAACGTCTCTGTTACTCCTGTCATCGCTACTCCTAATTTTTCAGTCTTCTCTCCCAGCTTCTCCACTGCTCCCGTCATCGCCTCTCCCACCTTATCCGTTTTCTCTCCCAACTTTTCCACTGCGCCTGACATTGTCTCTCCCAGTTGTTCAGTCTTCTCTCCCAACTTCTGCACTGCACCGGTCATCGCTTCTCCCACGTCTTTAGTCAGTCTGTCCGTAATCTTATCTCCCAACTTCTCCACTGCTCCTGTCATTGTCTCTCCCAGTTTTACAGTCTTGTCTCCCAACTTTTCCACTGCTTCTGTCATCGCTTCTCCCAGTTTTCCAGTCTTGTCTCCCAACTTCTCCATTCCACCGCTGATTGCTTCACCCACGCTTCTAGTCAGTTTGTCCGCAATTTTGTCTCCCAACTTCTCCACTGCTGCTGTCATTGTCTCTCCCAGTTTTTCAGTCTTGTCTCCCAACTCGTCCACTGATCCTGTCAACGACTGCGCCAGTTTATCAGTCTTGTTTCCCAATGTTTCCATTGCACCGGCCATTGCTTCTCCCAGTTCTTCAGTCTTGTCTCCCAGCTTTTTCACTGCTCCCGTCATCGTCTCTCCCACCTTTTCAGTTTTGTCTCCCACCTTCTCCACTGCCCCCCTTATCGCTTTTTCCAGACCTTCAGTCAGTTTCTCTCCGATTTTATCTCCTAACTTCTCTATAGCTCCTGTCGTGACTTCTCCCAGTTTTTCAGTCTGTTCTCCCAACTTCTCCACTGCTCCCGTCATCGCGTTTCCAAGGCCTTGTACCAATTTGCCCCCAGTCGTCTCTCCCAAATTCTTCACTGCTCCCGTCATTGCTTCTTCCAGTGTTTCAGTCTTGTCTCCCAACTCCTTCACTGCTCCTGCAATCGCCCCTCCCAGTTTTTCATTCTTTTCTCCCGACTTCTCCATTGCTCCCGTCATTGCTTCTCCCAGTGTTTCAATTGTGCCTCCCAACCTCTCCACTGCTCTTGCAGTCGCCTCTCCCAATTTTTCATTCTTGTCTCCCAACCTCTCCATTGCTCCCGTCATCTCTTCCCCTAGTTTTTCATTCTTTTCTCCCAAACTTTCCACTGCTCCCGACATCGCCTCTCCCAAACCTACAGACAGTCTGTCCCCAATCTTGTCTCCCAAACTTTCCACTGCTCCCGCCATCGCCTGTCCCAATTGTTCAGTCTTGAGTCCCAGCTTCTCCACAGCTCCCGTCATCGCCTCTCCTAGGCCTTTAGTCAGTTTGTCCGCAATCCTGTCTCCCAGCTTCTCCATCGCTCCCGTCATCGTCTCTGACAGGCCTTTGGTCAGTTTGTCTCCGATCGTGTCTCCCTGGCTCGCCACTGCTTCGGAGAGTGTCTCTCCCAGTTTGCCAATGACATCTGTCAGGATCCCAATCTCCTCCAGTGGTTCTACCCTTTCGGTGAGTTTCTGCACCATCTCAAGCAGCTCCAATCTGCTCGGGGCCTCACTACACGACACGGTGTTGACCACTAGTAGTGGCAGTAGTAATGGTACAATCTGTAAAATAAAATTTAACAAATAAAAAAGGCATTGCATTTTTTTTTACTTGAGAGCAGCAACCTAAAGACAACTACTGGAATATTAGTTCGTACACTAGGGAAATCTGTAGACTGGAGTAGGCAGCTCACTATCGGGACACCACGGTTAGAAATCTTCTGTTCGTTGCTACAGATGTTGATACTTGTGGTGAGTTGAGTTAGTGGCCAAGCCACTAAGTTTTTAAGTTTGGGGTGATGGAGACGTGGCCCTTGAATAAACATTTCCAGTACGACAGAGCAACCGTAAAAGCTGTACAAAGAGAAACGGATGCAGTTGGCATTAATGATTTCGTGCAATATACGCTTCTGTTTCCAACGTCTATGGTATGATCCGGGCCAACCGTCGAAGAAAAATAGCTGTGCCGTTGTTTTATAGAGTAAATTAATAATTATCAGTTTGAAAAAAAAAGTTGAAACAAGCTCAAATGTGACCCTCCACCACGAAACGAGTCGTCTTGTAACATGAACAAATAGCACAAGAAGACTCATTTCGTGGTGGAGGATCACAAATAGAAAGAGACGTGTGTGTGTGTGTGTGTGTGTGTGTGTGTGTGTGTGTGTGTGTGTGTGTGTGTGTGTGTGTGTGTGACATAAAGAGATGATGATGATGATGATGATGATGAAACTTTTATTTATCAACGGTAAAAGTTTTGACAGAAATTCGCCAGTTTACAAACTTGCCGTTGCTAATGCTACAGAGACTATCTACTGAGAAAAAGAGTAAAATAAAAAAATTTCAAAAGATAATTCTAGACAGTAAAATGCACTAAACTACAAGAAATAAAACCAGAGACAAAGAATGTGTGTGTGTGTGTGTGTGTGTGTGTGTGTGTGTGTGTGTGTGTGTGTGTGTGTGTGTGTGTGTGTGTGTGTGTGTGTGTGTGTGTGAATATCCTCACCCAATGCATGCTGCCAGACAGGAAATGAGTAAGGCTGTAGCAACCAAAGAACCACATAGCGTAACTTTATCGCACTTTATCGCGTCTGCTTTGCTTTCGTCACCACCTGAGAACAGTACCACCGAGCAGCAGTCATGTGTGTATCAAGTCGAATGATTACAAGCTTCCTCGGCAGCTAAATGTTATCTATTAGCGATTAGGTTGTTGTTGATGTCTTTTGACAGATATGCACACCATTCAACCAGTCATCAATGAAACAAGAATAAAACACTCAACCAAACAGTAAAACAAACGACAAGCAAACCACACAGAAGATGCATCTTGGACACAAAACCTGGTGGTATCCAATTTCAGTCACCGGACGAGGCCGGTCAAGCTGTCTGAACTACCGGGTGCTGAAAACCGTTACCATCGCGCGCGACATTTAAAATAGTGTGCACTTTTTCATTGGACCCTGGAATCTTCACAGTGCTGGGTATTAAACTGCAACCAATATTGACACTATTGGTGATATGAATAATGAAAAAAAAAACTTTAAAATATTAAATGCATCCTGTCAAAATGGTCAAAGCGAAGTCTCACACCACTGGGCAAAATTACAGTCATGAAAACACTTTCCATGTCAAAGATTGTCCATCTGTTCATCAATATTCCTGACCCGAAAGCGCATTTTCTTAAGATGTTTTTCTCCTTATGAGAAGGAAAGAAAAGTAAGATAAATAAGGCAACGGTTTGCTTTGGTTAAGAAGGCGCATTTTCTTAACGAGCTTAATAAGATGTTTTTCTCCTTCTTATGGATGAGGAAAGAAAAGTAAGATAAAATTAATAAGGCAACGGTATGCTGTGGTTATGAGCTCGATGGTCTGATGTGAATGCTTGATGTGAATTCGGTGTTTTCGATTTTTTACCTCCATGAAGGTCAGATGGATCAAACGTGTGTTTGTGTGTGACTCTGTTGTTAAAAATATTCTACTAGCCTCTTGTCCAGCATACAAAAACATACAGAAGTATGGCTCTGAATTTTTTAATGTTGTGATGCAGCAATGTAAAAATAAGTTTTGGGCAGATGTTGCCAGGCACCTTAAAAATGTAGCTAACAGCTGTGTGTCCGAGCACTATGGTGATATATTTATCAGAATGTATACATTATAATAAGCATATAGTGAGGGACAGAAAAACTGTACATGTACCTGATTGGATGGATAATGGCATTTTGTTTATTAGTGACCTGGTAGGTGCTGATGGTCAGTTTCTTACTTATGAGAAGTTTAAAGAGAAATATCCTGACGTTTCTACCAATTTTACATTGTACTCTGGTATTATTAATGCCATTAAGGGCTACCTACAGTGGACTGGTATCATCCGAACTTCAGCTAATGTCGGCTCTGGTAATAGGCTATGGTTACTGGTTGCGCAAGGTGGACAAAAAAGGGTGTATACGGTACTTGTACAATCAAGGTCCCAACCAGCTTGTGTTACCAAATGGAATCAACACTTTGTGGACTTGCCTGACTGGAAATCCATTTTTCGTAAACCTTTTTACACAACTCCCGATTCCCAACTCAGATGGTTCCAGTCAAGATTAGTTTACAGCTTACTGTCTACTAGAAGATTTCTAAATTTGCAAAAGCTGACGGAGTCAGCAGAATGTACTTTTTTTTCCAGCATGACGAGGAAACCATTACCCACCTGTTCTGGGATTGTCATTATGTACAAAGCTTTTGGGTAAAGTTCACTAACTAGCTTAAAGATAACTGTCCTAACTGTTCAACATTGACGTTATCCAAGACCTAGTTATTTTCATACCGACTCAGTTGTTGATTTGTTAATATTAGTAGCAAAATTCTTTATCTACAAGTGTAGACTAAAAGTGTCCCGGCTGGAATTTACAGCCTTTACAAAGTTAGTCAGTCATTGGTATACTATAGAAAGATGTAGATATGGTGTTGCTGGGCAATATACAAAGTTTTGCAGAATTTGGCTTCCATATGAGGCATTACTCCATTGAAACCTCATCCTGTCTGTGGTTGGTGCATAACACTTTAAGGCACTGAATTTTTTTTTCTTTTTTCTTGTAAGCCAGCAAAGCAGTGTGTGTGTGTGTGTGTGTGTGTGTGTGTGTGTGTGTGTGTGTGTGTGTGTGTGTGTGTGCATGAACGAGTGTGACACAGATATGTTTATGTGTGTGTGTGTGTGTGTGTGTGTGTGTGTGTGTGTGTGTGTGTGTGTGCTATGTTAGTTGTCAATTCTGTGTCTAGTTTTTTATGTTTGTTTGGGTTTTTTGTGGGGTTTTTTTGTTGTTGTTGTTTTGTTGTTGTTGTTGTTGTTGTTTTGTTTTTGTTTGTTGTTGTTTGTTTGGTTGTTTTTTTGTTGTTGTTTTTTTGTTTTTTTTGGGGGGGGTCTTTTTCTTTCTGTGTGTATATATACATGTGAAATGTCAACAACAACAAAAACAGTGTAACCGTGTGCATTCAAGGGACTCAACGCAGTGGTCGCTTTGACTTGTGCTGGTTTATTTGTACATGCAGGAAAAAAACAGTGCCTAGAAAGACAACAACAAATAATAAGTAACAACATCAAAATTAGCATAAAAAGCAATCATCAAATGACTGACCATGGTATAATCCAGACACAAACTATTACTCTAAAGTAAACGATGAACATCGGGACCAGATGTAACAACAAACAAGCGGATGTAACTAACCAGTACACAACGCATGGGAGAGAGAGAGAGAGATAACCGTCTATCAACAGTTACATTCAAGAGACTACAGGGCTGACTGTAAAACACCTACTCATGATCAACAAACAAAACAAGAACAAGAACAAGAACCTTTATTTTACAACGGTAGAAGTTACAGGCATATTCATACCAATTTTAAAACTTGCCGTTGCTACACTACATGAGCTAATACTACTGAAAAATTAAGAAAGAAGAAAAGAAAAAAGAAAAAAAAACAACAACAAAAACAGCACACACACACACACACACACACACACACACACACACACACACACACACACACACACTCAACATCACGCATGAATTATTCGCACGCACCTATGCAGAACATAATCATAAGCGGAAATAATGTCATAATTTCTATAGAAGTGGACAAAAATGACGATGAGTTATCACGCACAGATAAGAGAACGTTATTCATATTGCTGAAAGGTGAATGTGGGTACTTGGCGCTAAATAAAATGTAATGACGCATGTGCAGGTGAAAAGCAGTGACATAGCCATAGCAATGACAATGAGCAGCTCATGATCTAGGATACCAAAAAATTTATGAGATCCTTTTTAAACGATGAGAGTGAACTACTTGTTGTAATGAGAGTGGGCAAGCTGTTCCAAAGAGTGGCACCCGAGAATGATAAGCTAGTTTTAAATATATCTATCCTTGGACGTGGGATAATTAGGCGTAACCTGGAGTTTGGGTAACGGGAGTCTGAAGTAGTAAAGAGATGACTGAGGTAGTGGGGAAGAAAACCATTAAGGATTTTATACATGAAAACGCCTTTATTAAAAAGAAGTTGTTTTGAAAGAGGGAGTATCTCTAGATTCCGGAGCTTCTGGTCAGTGGATAAGGAGGGGTCAGGTAGATCTAATCTAAACAGATCTAATGAGGCCTGTCAGAAGGTTCGACCTTCTACCACAGTAGTCTTGAGTTGCCGCTTCATTGTTGCTGTCGTGTACATGTATATGTATGTAGTGTATGTATGTATGTATGTACGCTTTTATTCGCATTTATTCAGTTGATTATTTATCTATTACTCAGTTATGTGTTTATTTATCACCTTTTGTATACATTTATTTGTAAAGCGCCTAGAGCCCCGGCCTCGGAGATTAGGCGCTATAGAAATCCTCATTATTATTATTATTATGTAAACACGGGCGCAAGACATGCGACAAGGGTGCCAGTTCTTGTTTTGAAGTTGTTTCTCTATAGAGAAAGAACTTCATGGAATGGGGCAGACTTCAAAACAAGACTGTGACGTTTCTCCAGACGAGACATACTTTCACGCACACAGTGACGTAACAAAATCTGCGTCATAGACACCTTACGTGCACACTACGCTGCTGCGTTCTTTGTGTGTGTGTGTGTGTGTGTGTGTGTGTGTGTGTGTGTGTGTGTGTGTGTGTGTGTGATGGTGGCTATTCCCTAAGCTACCTCGTTCCTTACATAGTATAGCCGTCATCATACTCTCTCCCAAAGATTTCACTGCTCCGGTCAGGTCCCATTTCTCCTCCAATTTCTCCACTCGACCGGTGAGTTTCTGCTCCCTCTCAAGCAGCTGTGCACCGCTTGGGGCCTCACTACACGACACGGTGTTGACCGCGAGTAGTGACAGTAGTAATGGTAGGATACTCATGGTCTCGGTACAGTCTGGAAACAAGGAGGAACGGCCCCGTCCTACAAAGTTGTTTCTCCAAACTTCATATTATTTTGTCTGTTTTGTTGTTATTGTTGCCGGTTCTCCCCTCTCCAAGTTCTACCAACGATACTAGATCCTCTACGACCTCGACCGATTAGCCACGTGACTGGGGGTGGGGCCGGGTGGGGGAAGAAGGGGGAGAGAGAGAGAGGCAGAGATAGAGGGTGGGTGGGTGGGTGTTTAGGAGTTTAACGTCCTTTTCCACCACAAAAGGGTGAATCAAGGACGGGGCAACGAGAAAAAGGCCAGCACAAATATTTGGCCCCAGCGGCCGGGATTCGAACTCTCGGCCCAAGCATTGAAAGTCCAACGCTCTACCATTCGGCCACCCTGGCTCCCCAGAGAGAGAGAGAGAGAGAGAGAGAGAGAGGTCACTTCCGTGAAGTAAACATTTGCCGTAAGCCTCAGGCAGGTCGTCATACAGAGAGAGAGAGAGATGACGTCAATTCCGTGATCTAAACTTTTGACGTAAGCCTCTAGCACTGAGATCGTCTGAGGATGCTTGTTCATGTCTTGTGATTTCCCTGTTGGCTTTGTGACTTCTCCGACTGAATTATTTTTCACATGAAATCTGGAA
>JACVVK020000435.1:427500-475000 GCA_018292915.2 Batillaria attramentaria | reverse complement strand
CTGTCCACAGCACAGTTATTGCTCCATGAGTCGTGGTCGCTGTCATGGGTGGAGAAAGGATGGTTGTTGTTGAGGTCCAGACTGGCACCTGTAGGGAAACACCATCAACACAATCTGTATCATTCTGTCTGATAATGGTGTGTGTGTGTGTGTGTGTGTGTGTGTGTGTGTGTGTGTGTGTGTGTGTGTCTACTGTAAGCGCAGCGAGTTGTTACTTGGAGAGCAGCGTTGTGTAAAAACTGTTACTACTATTATCTCTCTCTCTCTTACTCGGCTCACAGACACTTGGTTATCCAACATGAACAATGCACAGGTAACAGGGGCCATCTTTCTTGATTTAAGAAAAGCGTTTGATCTCGTAAATCATGCCACCTTGATCAAGAAACTTCAAAGTTATTTATGCAGTGAACCCGCTGTTTCCTTCTTTCGGTCATATCTTGAGAATAGGCAGCAGAAAGTAGTTCTGAATGGGTCATTCTCCAATGTCAGAAACATATCTCTTGGCGTACCCCAGGGATCCATTCTTGGTCCTCTACTTTTTAATATTTTTATTAATGATTTACCTCTGCATCTGACTAGTAAGCATATTGAATGTGACATGTTTGCGGATGACACATCGCTCCACTCCGCTGATAACGATATTACTGTGGTTAGTAGTCGACTTCAGGAAGGCCTAAACGGCATATCGGACTGGTGCTGTATTAATTCCATGCTCATACACCCTGTAAAAACTAAGTCCATGGTAATAGCCACCCGTCAAAAGCACCAGCTCAGCCCTTTGGCCCTGAATTTGGTACTTAACAACGCGCCTATAGAGCAGGTGTGCGAACATCGTCTTCTCGGCATCACAATTGATAATCAGCTTAGTTGGAAAGCCCACACTAACACCTTAGGCAAAACTCTTTCCAGACAGCTATTCGCCCTTTCCAAACTGCGGCATTTCCTTGACTTGGAGAGTCGCAAAATGTACTATAACGCGCACATACGGTCTCACTTGGACTATGCGTCAACGGTGTGGGATGGTTGCAGCCACATTCATTTAAAGGGGCTTAACTCCCTTCATAGACGTGCAGCAAAGCTACTTTTACCGAATCCTCATCTTACAGCTGATGAAAAGCTAAACCAGCTGCAGCTTCTTCCCTTGTCAAAACACCTGCTATACAACAAAGGAATTTTCATGTATAAGCTATGGAACAGAAAGGCTCCTAACTATTTATCCGACTGTTGCCACCGCTCAGCTTCCCGATATGGCAGTTCAAACAACCTGTGTATCATTCCAAAGCCTCGAATTGACATTTTCAAAAGCAGTCTTTCATTTTCTGGAGCGGCATTATGGAATAGTCTTCCAGCTCATGTTAAACACGCATGCTCTGTAGCAAATTTCAAACAGCTTTTCTTCATATATCTTATGTCACACGATGTTTAATCTTCCCACAGTTGATTCTCGCCCATTCCTACATGTATTCTTACTTGTAATTGGTATGTTCATCACGATTTTTAAATGTTCCTGTCTTAGTAGAGTATAATTCCATTTCCTATGGTTTTTCATACATGTATTCCTACTTGTAATTGGTTTGTTCATCACGCTTTTTAAAATTACTGTTCCTGTCTTAGTAGAGTGTAGTTTCATTTCCTATGGTTTTATTGCTATTTTGCTTTTTCCCTGTTGCATTACATGTGTGTGTGTGTGTGTGTGTGTGTGTGTGTGTGTGTGTGTGTGTGTGTGTGTTTCTGTTTAGGTAGATATTACTAGAAATAGCAACGGCAGGTATGAAAATTGACTGTTTCACGTTAACTACCTCTACCGTTGGAAAATAAAGTTTTCTTGATTCTTGATTCTTGATTCTCTCTCTCTCTCACACACACACACACACACACACACACACACACACACACACCTGCCGTGCCAGTATAACCGTCAACATGCAGACGGTAGAAGGAATCGGGTCCGTCGATGGCAAAGAACCTGTACTCGGCGTACGCCGTGTTGTTGTCAAAGTCTTGCAGGTCCACACGGAGAGTTTGATTGCGGGCTGTCGTCAGGAGGTGGATGTTGTCCAGACCTGAACACGTCAAAAGATTCGCACGATGAAACTTTCCGTAAACATCATACAGTAACGTTTTAAACTTTGTTCTTGTCGGATTACATACTACTAACTGAAGGTCAGGAGCAGAAGCAACGACAACTATAATTAGCAGAAGTAGAAATAATAATACTGATAAATGATTATCATCGTCTTCGTCGTCAAGCACCATCATCACAAGGACTAAAATATACATTTCTGAACGGATTGGATGAGAGTGTTGCGGGGTGGGTGGGTGGGTGGGTGTTTGGGAGTTTAACGTCCTTTTCCACCACATAAGGGTGATATCAAAGACGGGGCAACGAGAAAAAAAGGCCAGCGCAAATATTTGGCCCCAGCCGGCGGGATTCGAACTCACGACCCGAGCATTGAAAGTCCAACGCTCTACCATTCTGCCACCCCGGCTCCCCGAATGAGAGCGTTGCAATAAAGCCATGGTAAACACATGTTACCCAATGTCGATATTATAGGCATTGCTGGACATGTGTCGATCAGCTCAATTATTCCATATTTCAACAGCTACGCAACAGCAATTTCGATTGCTTTGCAATTAGTTTAGCAATAGAACCCCACAAACGAACAAGACAGCATGCTCATTCCTCTTTCTTCTTCAGTTTCAATAAAGAATCATCGATTACGACCATATGACTAACTTCAGGTTGCTGTTCATTTTCATAACGTTTCAGAAAAATACTGGACAATGCTTACCCAGCCAGAAGTTGCCCCTGATGTCGCCAAAACCAAATCTGTACTCCTCCCAGTTTCTGTAGAAATCCACACTGCCGTCACGACGCCGCTGGATCACCTGGTGACAATACGATGTGCACAGGTGGTTGACTGACACCTGTAATATGTATTTCTTTTTTATTTTAACATTTTAACGCTGATTATTTCACTTTTTTTCACGTTTTCCGCAGTGTTAGGATCGCAAAATTAATAAGTCACACACACACACACACACACACACACACACACACACACACACACACAGAGATAGAGAGAGAGAGAGAGAATCAAGAATCAAGAAAACTTTATTTTTCAACGGTAGATGTAGTTAACGTGAAATAGTCAATTTTCATACCTGCCGTTGCTATTTCTAGTACACTGTAGTATCTATCTAAATAGAAAAATACCCACACACACACACATGTTATGCAACAGGAAGAAAGCAAAATAGCAATAAAACCATAGGAAATGAAACTACACTCTACTAAGACAGGAACATTTAAAAGGTGAGTGGGTGGGTGTTTAGGAGTTTAACGTCCTTTTCCACCACATACGGGAGATATAAAAGACGGGGCAACGATGAATCACCTGGCCCCAATATTTGGCCCCAACCGGGATACGAACTCACGACCCGAGCATTAGAAGTCCAGCGCTCTACCATCCCACACCGTTGACGCATAGTCCAAGTAAGACCGTATGTGCGCGTTATAGTACATTTTGCGACTTTCCAAGTCAAGGAAATGCCGCAGTTTGGAGAGGGCGAATAGCTGTCTGGATAGCGTTTTGCCTAAGGTGTTAGTGTGGGCTCTCCAACAAAGCTGATTATCAATTGTGATGCCGAGAAGACGATGTTCGCACACCTGCTCTATAGGCGCGTAGTTAAGTACCAAATTCAGGGACAAAGGGCTGAGTTGGTGCTTTTGACGGGTGGCTATTACCATGGACTTAGTTTTTACAGGGTGTATGAACATGGAATTAATACAGCACTAGTCCGATACGCCGTTTAGGCCTTCCTGAAGTCGACTACTAACCACAGTAATATCGTTATCAGCGGAGTGGAGCGATGTGTCATCCGCAAACATGTCACATTCAGTATCCTTACTAGTCAGATGCAGAGGTAAATCATTAATAAAAATATGAAATAGTAGAGGGCCAAGTATGGATCCCTGGGGTACGCCAAGAGATATGTTTCTGACATTGGAGAATGACCCATTTAGAACTACTTTCTGCTGCCTATTCTCAAGATATGACCGAAAGAAAGAAACAGCGGGTTCACTGCATAAATAACTTTGAAGTTTCTTGATCAAGAAAGAGAGACAGAGACAGAGAGATGTACCGTCCAGCCGCCCCCTGCCGTGTCCTGGTCACAGAAAACTCTCATGTATCGGTCGTTGACTTTCAGCGTGTGGACCTGACTTGTCTTGCCATATTCGCTCACACCAACACAGTTCGATGGCCGGGGTGCCTCTGAAATGATGATGCAAATATATAAATATGTGACCACACACTGGGTGGATTGGTATTAAGGAATTTAACGTCCTTTTCCCACCACGTACGGGTGATATCAAAGACGGGACAACGAGTAAAGGCCAGCACTAATGTTTGGCCCAGGACCGGATTCGAACTCACGACCCGAGCATTGAAAGGCCAAAGCTCCACCGTTCGGCTTTCCCGGCTCCCGACCACACACTGAAATACGTATAACATAATACTCAGTTCACGTGAGTTGTTCAAATAACGAAACTCGAAAGATATCATTGTGATCTGTCCATGATGGACCGAGGGTTTATGTGTATGGTCCACCAATTCTGACGTGTTCATAGAAGTGGGACATACGCACGAAGCCTGAGGCAAACACTACGTGTATAATAAATCCCCCTACAGATGTGGATCGTACAGGTACCCGGAACACACGAATCAGGGGGTAAAGTGTCAAATAACTAGTTTAAAAAATGTTTTAACATATCCACAGTCAGAAACAGTTTTCCTTACCGTTTGTCGTCTGAGTCTTTCCTAGTTTTTCAATAGCTTCAGTCAGCGACTCCCCCATTTTTTCAGTCTTGTCTCCCAACTTCTCCACTGCTCCCGTAATCGTCTCTCCCAGTTTGCCCACTACATCTGTCAGGTTCCCTTTCTCCTCCACTTGCTCCACTCGACCGGTGAGTTTCTGCACCATCTCAAGCAGCTGTGCCCTGCTTGGGGCCTCACTACACGACACGGTGTTGACCGCGAGTAGTGACAGTAGTAATGGTAGGATACTCATGGTCTCGGTACAATCTGCAGAAATCAATCGTATTTGCTAGTTTTCTAGGTCTGAGGACAGCACCCTACAGCACGTTTTGTTTGTTTGTTTGTTTGTTTTTGTTAGCAGTCATTTGAAAGCAAGGCCAGCTAAATTACACAAACAACGCTAAACTAGTCGCTCAACCTGTTCCGCTAATGGTTAATATCAGTACCCACCAGCAGACAAACAGGACACGGCCACAAATGACGCGAGCAGGACACGCTGACTTCTATTTAACGATCTACAGGTGTCAATTCCTATTTTTCACTGTTTCTGTCGGCTGTTTTGTCTGCTTTTGTTCATTTTACAGCATTGTGCGAGACTGTTGGTGTCAAATAAGACCAGTGCACATAGAGAAAACTGGTGTGAAATCCGGAATACAGGTTTTTGTTAGGGAACAAGATCTGGGTTGATTTTTTTTCTGTTTCTGTTCGTGTTGGTGTGTTTGCGGCATCGTGTGATGCTGATGGTGTCATACAAAAATGAGAGAGATATATAGAGAGATATAAGGCTTGTGTGAAATCCGGTGTACATATTTTTCGATGGAATAACAAACAACCTCAGTCCGGATTCATATTTGTCTGTGCCTGTTTGCGTGTGTTTGTAGCATCGTGTGAGGGTGGGGTACGTGGGTGAGTGGGTACTCGGGAGTTTAACGTCCTTTTGGGTGATATCAAGGGTGATTTCAAGGGTGATGTCAAGGACGGGGCAACGAGAAAATAGGCCAGCACATATATCTGGCCCCAACCGGGGTTCGAACTCACGACCGGAGCACTGAAAGTCCAACACTCTACCATTCGGCTATCCAGACTCCCAATCGTGTTAGGGTGATAGTCGAATAAAAGCAACAGACATCGAGAAGGCTGGTGTGAAATCAGGTTTACAGGTTTTACACAGCATCAAACAACATCTGGACTTACTTTTTTCTCCTTATATTCGTGAGTGTTGCTTCTGATATTTTGAGTACATGCACAACGATTAAAGTGTCCTTCCACCAAATGCTACATTTTATAACTGCCTGCAGGATTCGAACGATTCTAGGAGCTTCGGTTGAATCAGAAATCTAGACTGACAAGGATTCAAGGAATACGCATGCCTTCACAGCGGATAGCAGACGACTGCAGTGACTAGACTCGATTCTGTTGTATGTCACAGGATTTGGGCTGGAAAGCGTTGAAACTGGCTTTGATTTCAGTACGCAGTGCTTTTTAGGTAAAGTCTCATGTCGTTTTCGAACTTCAACAGCGTTATTTGCGCCTAGCTTGCCACGGCCAGTCAAGTCAGCGAATCAGGCCGCTGTCCGAAAGTCTCCATGATTTGAGTAAGCAGTGCTTGTTAGGTATAGGGTAAAGTCATTTTTTACTTGAACAAGTAGTTGATGAAGTTGGAAACACCGATACCGAGCCGTAAACGTTTCGTTTTTGCCGGCCGTGTTGACACAAGAAGATCGGGGTGCCGCGCACCAGGCGTAGTAATACCTTCTTCTGTGATTCTCTGCCAAAGGGTTCTATCTGTGTTCTTTCTACCTATAAAGATAAAACCTTGGCAGGCGACACACAGAAATGGTTTTCGTGTGAAGTGTCACATGAGTTATTTTCACTAGTGAAATTATCACACTTATACAACGGGAGAGATCAAAGGGGAAAAGCCGGCAATGGATGATAAAACCTGAAACACTATTGTAGCCAAGAGTGGAGTAAACGTGCACATACTTGCGGAACCCACTTGTAATTTCCTCCGTTAATCAAAGTATCTGCAGAGAAAACCCCTAGCTGACCCTACCACAACAACGCTACAACTACAGTTGAAGAGAGGGTTACAACCTCGCAATGAACAAAATAGTCAACTGATACGGATTCCGTTATTGATCTGTTGCTGCTAGTGGCCACATTCTTTATCTGCAAATGCAGACTACAAGAGTCCTTATAGTCTTTACGAGACTGGTCAAACATTGGTATATATTGGAAAGGTATAGACATGGTATAATATATGGAGAGTATGCAAAGTTTTGTAGGATTTGGTTTCCATACAAAGCACAACTCAGCTGAAGAAGTGACCTTCTATGTGACTGGTGTCAAACATTGCAATGCTTTGTACCGTTTTGTTTATATCTTTGTTAGCTAGCAAAGCTGTAGGTGTATGTGGGTATGTGCGAGTGAATGAATGTGTGTGTGTGTGTGTGTGTGTGTGTGTGTGTGTGTGTGTGTGTGTGTGTGTGTGTGTGTGTGTGTGTGTGTGTGTGTGACATGTACATGTAGTGTAACTGTCAGTGCCTTGTCTGTGTACTGTATGAGCTGTGATCTCAAAATGCGCAAGGGTGGCGTCATATGCAAGTCTTACAGTGCCCGTCTTACTTTTAGCTCCTCACCAATGCTATCTTTTTTTTTCTTTTTTTTTTAAAGTCAACTCTCAGAAGGAGGTCGTTATAGTCATAGAGTCCACCATGAGGTCAGCTAACATACGCACCCGCTCACGAAGTGTTTAACAATCACGAATGCTGGAAAGTCAGATTCTCCAAATCAACCCGAGCGAATGTCGCGAAGTTGGCAGTGTAACCCGTATTTATTGACACACAGGCGTCAACGGGAAGTCAAGTGTGATCTAAACTGCAAGCAAGCTGTTGTCAATGATATATTGCGGTGATGGTGCAAAATCCGGCTTTCAGCTGCACTGTGATCATCGGCAAACAAAGGCGGATTGACCTCTTTTGTGGAGTGCAAAAATGGCCAGTTCCTGACAGGGGCGTAGGAACCACGGGGGCCCTGGGGGCCCAGGCCCCCGTTCGATTTTTGGAAGGGGGGCCCGATTATCTTTGGGCCCCCCTTGCTTTTGATAAGAGGAGAGGGGGCCCACCAGTGGTGGGGCCCCTCTGCTCTGCTGTCGCAGGACACAATCCTTGGCAGTCAACACACACACACACACACACACACACACCTCCCCCACCCACCCTTCTTCACCCCGGCCGTATGACTCACCCGACTTAGTGGGCCCCCCTTCCTCTCAGCATCTTCCTACGCGCCTGTTCCATGTGTGACCTAGACTTAAATGCTATCAACCAGTAATTAAGATCTATTAACTTCAGTCTACGTGTTCGTCTACGAGACGCCAAGAATCCCTGATTAATATCCCCTCATTGTCAGTCTCTGGTTGTCCTGAACTCCTGTCCATAGTGTGCATGTGTCAGTGACCTCATAGTGAGCTGTGTCAACATGCCACCTATCTATATATACAACAGAGCTGGTCTGGTGAATAAACCAACACAGTCCTACCCCTAATCATTTCAGAGCGTTGGTTTCTGCTAGGAAAACCCGATAATTCCCCTACCCCCGCCCCCACGAAAATCCTTGGAAAATGGCACAGTAATGATAGCTGATAATCCTAGAATTACACTAATCAAATAATACATTGATTAATTAACTACTTATTAGCAAACAAGTCGTTTTATATCGTAAGTTGATACACGCGTGCGGACACGCGAACTGAACGACTGAAGTGAGCAGGACACGCTGACATCTGTTAACCGATCTACGGTCTTGATTTTGTCTGCTCGCATTTCGTTTCTGGGTCCGTACGCTGTGTTTGGCAACATCGTGTGAAATGAGTTCTGACAGCATTTGAAAAGGTAACTGTGAAATCCGGTATAAGGTATAGTGTCCCTCTGTATACAACATGAACAGGTAACATCAGGTACTTTCACGGTCTGGTAAACAGAAGCGAGTTTGTGTGAAGTCCGGATTTCTGTTGTTTGACGATATAACAGTGAACATGAGATAGTGATCGGCCTGTAGTACAGAGTGAGAAGAGAGAGGAGTGAAGTGTGAGGCAGGCCATGCAGACATCGATCGGTTACATTCACCGCTAAGTTGACAAGGGAGGATTTGGCGTAGTGGTTACGGCGTCCCGGCGTCTGCGGGAACTGACACACACGGTTCGAATCCACCGTTGGGCAGGAATTGGGTTAGGGGGATTTCCCTCACCAAATCTCACACACACACACACACACACACACACACACACACACACACACACACACACACACACACGTACACAAGTATACACAAACACCTGTGTTAGGACTGCACTTTATTATTAGCATCCAGTTCGCGGAACGTGCAAGTTGTTCAGGTTTCTGTCACGTTATGAAGTAGTTCCTTTCTAACAACACTAACTAAATTACAAGTTTTCGTCACTTATGGCGGTTATGCACTAAGCACATCACTCGTGACGTAATCATTAAAATAATACGCGTCTGCATGTGTCATCCTCCACTCTGAACATGTTGCAACTGGTCCTGTCACAAACAGACGACTCCACTCCTGCCAACCAAAAGGGTCGAGCCCCCAGAATTCCGCCGATACGACGCTGCTACACGCCATATACGACACTGCTACACGCCATATACGACACTGCTACACGCCATATACGACACTGCTACACGCCATATACGACACTGCTACACGCCATATACGACACTGCTACATGCTATATACGACACTGCTACACGCCATATACGACACTGCTACACGCCATATACGACACTGCTACACGCTATATACGACACTGCTACACGCCATATACGACACTGCTACACGCCATATACGACACTGCTACACGCCATATACGACACTGCTACACGCCATATACGACACTGCTACACGCCATATACGACACTGCTACACGCCATATACGACACTGCTACACACGCCATATACGACACTGCTACACGCTATATACGACACTGCTACACGCCATATACGACGCTGCTACACGCCATATACGACACTGCTACAACGCCATATACGACGCTGCTACACGCCATATACGACACTGCTACACGCTATATACGACACTGCTACACGCCATATACGACACTGCTACACGCCATATACGACACTGCTACACGCCATATACGACACTGCTACACGCTATATACGACACTGCTACACGCTATATACGACACTGCTACACGCTATATACGACACTGCTACACGCCATATACGACACTGCTACACGCCATATACGACACTGCTACATGCCATATCGACACTGCTACTGCTACACGCTATATACGACACTGCTACACGCCATATACGACACTGCTACACGCTATATACGACACTGCTACACGCCATATACGACACTGCTACACGCCATATACGACACTGCTACACGCCATATACGACACTGCTACACGCCATATACGACACTGCTACATGCTATATACGACACTGCTACACGCCATATACGACACTGCTACACGCCATATACGACACTCCTACATGCCATATACGACACTGCTACACGCTATATACGACACTGCTACACGCCATATACGACACTGCTACACGCTATATACGACACTGCTACACGCCATATACGACACTGCTACACGCCATATACGACACTGCTACATGCCATATACGACACTGCTACATGCTATATACGACACTGCTACACGCCATATACGACACTGCTACACGCTATATACGACACTGCTACACGCCATATATGACACTGCTACATGCTATATACGACACTGCTACACGCCATATACGACACTGCTACACGCCATATACGACACTGCTACATGCTATATACGACACTGCTACACGCCATATACGACACTGCTACACGCTATATACGACACTGCTACACGCTATATACCACACTGCTACACGCGATTGGCGACATTGCTACACTATGTTTTAGTCATTGCTGCACCGCTGGTCCAGTTTTTTTTCCGGTTTTCCATAGTAATGGAAACAGCATTATTATTTTATTATGTGATTTCCAGAGAGACAGAGAGAGAGACAGACAGGCAGAGAGAGAGGGAGAGAGAGAGTGTGTGTGTGTGTGTGTGTGTGTGTGTGTGTGTGTGTGTGTGTGTGTGTGTGTGTGTGTGTGTGTTTCTGAGTCTGTGTGTCTTCCCGATACATGGCATTACAAAAGAACGACCGTCGTGACAACAGCAGGTCACTGAATGGAAACAACATATTGGGCTGCTGACCATCTTCTTGTCTTTCCGAAACAGTAAATCATGTTATTCCCACGGCCCCCACACCCCCCCGTGACGTTTAGGGTTGGATTTCGGGTCAGGTTTGGGAAATATGGGCGCTACGGCCGTGGAGTTGTAGTAGGCCAGCCGTTGCAGCAGCTGTTTGACCACTTCCGGTTCAGAGGTCGAGAGGTCGTGTCGCTCTTCCGGGTCAGCTGTGATGTTGAAGAGCCAGACGTTCTGCTGGCCGGGCTCAAAGTGCACGTGTTTGGTCCGTCCGTTGTCTGTTGGGTGATGGCCGTGTCTGTGTTTTGACCACCCATGATAGCGCGACTCGAACTCCGGAGGGGGTACCCACGAATCGTCACCTGGAATCAGAGAGAGAGAGGGAGAGACTTCACTTGACTGGACTTGACTTGTCGTAATGTGATTTTTTTTTTCTAGAAAGATTGTAAGCTCGAAGGTCCAAATTGCAAATCTGTCCTTGATACTACACACTTGGTTACCATGGTATATTTAAGGCCTTTAAAAAAAAAAAAGCAACAAAACAAAAGTAAAGAAATTGTCAAAAGTATCTCTCTCTCTCTCTCTCTCTCTCTCTCTCTCTCTCTCTCTCTCTCTCACACACACACACACACACACACACACACACACACACACACACACACACACACACACACAGGGAGAGGAGCAGGAGCAGGGGAGGGGTTGTAGGCGGCAAGAGGGAATGGGTGGGGGTTTGGGGGTTTAACGTCCTTTTCCACCACATACGGGCGATATCAAAGACGGGGCAACGATGAAAAAGCCAGCACGAATATTTGGCTCCAGCCGGGATACGAACTCACGACCCGAGCATTAGAAGTCCAGCGCTCTACCATTCGGCCACCCCGGCTCCCCGCGGCAAAAGGGAGGGAGCAGGCGCGGAGTAGGGGCAGGGAAGGGGTTGTAGGCGGCAAAAGGGACGGAGCAGGTGCGGAGTAGGGGTAGGGGAGGGGTTGTAGGCGGCAAAAGGGAGGGAGCAGGCGTGGAGTAGGGGCAGGGGAGGGGTTGTAGGCGGCAAAAGGGAGGGAGCAGGCGCGGAGTAGGGGCAGGAGAGGTGTTGTAGGCGGCAAAAGGGAGGAAGCAGGCGCGGAGTAGGGGCAGGGAAGGGGTTGTAGGCGGCAAAAGGGAGGGAGCAGGCGCGGAGTAGGGGCAGGGGAGGGGTTGTAGGCGCCAAAAGGGAGGGAGCAGGCGCGGATTAGGGGCAGGGAAGGGGTTGTAGGCGGCAAAAGGGACGGAGCAGGCGCGGAGTAGGGGCAGGGGAGGGGTTGTAGGCGGTAAAAGGGAGGGAGCAGGCGCGGAGTAGGGGCAGGGAAGGGGTTGTAGGCGGTAAAAGGGAGGGAGCAGGCGCGCAGTAGGTTCAGGGGAGAGGTTGTAGGCGGCAAAATGCAGGGAGCAGGCGCGCAGTAGGGGCGGGGAAGGGCGGTGGGTGTGGGTGTGGGCGGGCCAACGGGTCGTCCATCGTAGTCTTCTTGTTGTTGTTGTTGCTGTTGTTGTTGTTGTTGAATCGTACAATTCAGAAAAAGAATGGGGTCTTTTCGTTGGCTTTTATGTTTGTTTGTTTATTCCTTTCGTTCTATCTTTGGTTTTGTTTGTTGTTTTTGTTTTGTTTTTATTTTGGGGTGTTTTTGTTTTTTTGGGGTTTTTTTTGGTTTGTTTGTTTGTTGTTGTTTTGGGTTTTTTTGTTGTTGTTTTTTTTTTTTTTTTGTTGTTGTTTTTTTTTTGTTTTGTTTTTTTTTGGGGGGGGTGCTTGCGCGGCGTTAAGCCCTAACTAACTTTCTTTTTTTTATAAATAAGGTTGAATGAGGAGGGCTGTCGGGAGGGGTCGTGGGGGGGGGGAGGAGCTGAGGGGAGCAAATCACACTTGTTACCACTTCGAGTCGTTTCCTAGCGTTTGGCCTTCCGTGCTTCCTTCTAAAGAAGGCAATGCAGACCATGAAAGGGGAGGACCTGATTTCGGAGATACAGAATAAACAATTTCAAGGTAAACACTGTACCTGGATTTCCAGTGATCAGTTTGTAGTCTCCCACACGAATGGCAGCACGGACGCTGGTGTCGAACGTGTGTGGATAGACAGGACGTCCATTTCTGGCGTACAGGATGTCGATGTTGTGCAGCAGCTCCTTGCGGGGGCTCGGGGCATTCTGGCTGCACATCACCACAACATTAAAATTCAAATCCTTCATCATACACGTCAAAATGACAAGTTTATCTTTAGATATTAATTTTGCTACTTTCGTTTCAAGGTTTGGAGACGTCTGTCCTGAGGTGTAGTTGTACACTGAGGTGGGGGGGGGGGGTGGGGCTCACTTGCAATTCACCAATCACTCTGAATATACATGATGTCAGAGGTGAGTTCGAATCCTGTCTAGAAACGCAAACATATGTGCTGGCCTTTCATTAGTTGCCCCATCTTTGAAATCACCCTATTCGTTGGGAAAAGAAAGTTCAAAACACAACTCTTCATCAAGGCCAGGGGCTTGATGCACTTAGAGACATTGGGGCAAAGGTCCGAGACTAGCTTGTCTAAGCCGAGACTAAAAGATTAGCACGCGGTGCATCAAAGGAGAATCAGGCGAGACAACGACTGTCACAGGGATACCTTATATACATCCTGATACAACGCAGTACGTCATTTTATGGAAAAATGGGGTGATTTCAAGATGAAAGAGATTGACGTAATGGTTGTTTCCCTCAAATGACGTCAATGGACTTACTGCTTTCTTTCCACGTTCCAGTCATAATTATCGAACGACGCGTGCATCCTCCGCTGTAGTGTCTAACAAGAAAGTTTGCCACACCATGCCATTATGCGATTGGCTGAATTCTGGGGTCTCGCCCTCTTTGACTGAGAGGAATGGAGTCGTCTTTAGTCCCGATGTAACAAGTCTGAGACGAGGGCTAAGTCTCAGACGAAGCTATTCTAACCTCTTCTCATGCATCCAGACTCCAGAGCTTCAGGCAGCCAACTTACCTGATGGTATCCCATTGATCAAACCCATCCAGCGGTTTCGTTCCGTTCAGGGTTCCCCTCGCCAGGCCGACGAGGGTCGGAAACCAGTCAGACACGTGGATCAGCCCTTTGTTGATGTAACCCTTCTTTTGGAGGAGGGGGCTGTGTACAAACCCCACGCCATGGAGACCCCCTTCCCACAGGGACCCCTTCCAGCCCCTCAGGGGCCAGTTGTTGCCACCCACGTGGACTTCTCCGCCGTTGTCTGCAAAAAACCATCACAAAAATTAACCTATTCATGACGAGCGTCCCACAAACTGGACACTGACTAAACAACAGAACATCTTTGCACATTCTGGACACTCCTCAACTCTTTGCACGTACTACCGCTTTTGAAAACTGCTGTTTCTGCAGGAGGGAGAAATTTTCATGAAAGTTTGTGTTTAGTCAAATTCGAAATTCAAAGACTTTATTGTTCATTATTGTACCCATTATTGTAACCCATTAATGCCTAGCGTCCCTTTTTGGGGACGCTTACATTTCCCAGCTACTGCTCAAATCTGAATGCATTTCTACATCAAACGTGGATTGCTGGTTAAAGGGAAATGCATTTTACGCACATAAATACAGGTTTCAAGTAATTTCCTTTGGAAATAATGTTTTGTCGACCATTTGCAGAACATTTTTCATTGAAAAAATTCGTCAGACTGGCAAACTATAGAAGGTAGGTCCATACCTTTCACATTTTGCAACTTTTTAATGGTGTCAAAGAAGAGAAAACGTCAATTGATATCTAATCTAAAATTGTGTCTCTCAGTTTTTGTTTTAAAATCATAGTATGTGTACGGCATGTACAGGGTGAGTGAGTGAGTTTTTAGGGCTTAAAGCCGCGCAAGCCACAAAGACTAATTCGCGGCTGAGTGTGCCTGCACACAGAAAGAAGCGTCCCAAAAAAAAGGGACGCTAGGCACGGGAGGGTAGGGTTTTTTTTTGGTAACATGTGAGTTATGAAGGTGCTAAGGTGTTTCTCTCATGTCTCTGACCGTGAATGATGTCATAACTACGCTGGAATATAAAGAGGCCTTTTGGACTGCTACAATTTATTCGGAACCATTACCTAATGATGACGTCAGAGATGAAGATCATACAGATGATAAGGATGGAGGGACTATATTCACAATAATCAGCTCATGACTAAGGCTGAAGCTGTTGTCACAAGGAATGGCATCTGCACTGTGTATGGTACCGATTCAGAGCAGTACCAGTCAGCAGCGGGGAATCCCTGGGCCCGTTGCTGTTCTTGGGCTGTCGCGTAGACCTACCTGGCTGAAGGGCCCATCCGAAGGGGTCGCGCAACAAAATGAACGCCTGAGCGCAAGAGGCAGATGTCTGACACCTGAGCGCAAGAGGCGCTTGCCCTCGACAAGAAACTGCCACATATCATCCGCTTTGATAGAAAAGATCATGAGCCAGAGTTGCCGCAACATTAGTTGGTTGTTTGAGGGTTTAACGCCATTTTCCACCACATATGATATGGCTGATATCAAAGACAGGGTAACATGAAAAAGATACATATCTGGCTCAAGGCGGGATTTGAACTCACGACCCGAGCATTCAAAGCCCAGTGCTCTACCATTCTGCTGTTATGGCTCCGAGACAACTACTCAGTGCAGCATGTTGTCATGAAGTGTCAAGCTGGACCGTATGACAAATACAGCAATACTTTGTTGAGGTCCATGCGGAGAGTTATACAGATGATTGCTTCCCATTGACTGATAGAAACCCGGTTTGCTAGCGCTGTATTTAGTTCCTCACTTTATGATTTCATGACTGAAAATAAAAATAGAAAGTTGGCGATCCCATAAATAGGACCTCTGCAGCCAAACGTTGTGAACATGAGGTCACCAAATGGGGTGCGTACTGAGGTGGTTTTTTTTTTTTTATTTTTTATTTATTTATTTATTTATTATATTTGTTTGGTTGTTGTTGTTTTTTGTTTGTTTGTTTTTTCAGTTTACCGCCCTTTTCCACCACGTATGGGTGATATCAAAGACGGGACAGAAAAAGGCCAGCGCACATATTTGGCCCTAGCCGGGATTTGAATTCACGACACGAGCACTTAGTCCGGTTCCTTAAAGAAAAATCGTTACACGTCGGACAATACCGTCACTAGGGTAAATATACACAGTAAATTATATTTCAACTCGCATTTCCAACAACCCGAAGCACATTCCTCGACAAAAACACGCAGAAAAGGATGTTGGAAAGGCTACTTCTCTCCAGCTGTTTACTCATAAATATTCATACATTTTATTTTAAGTGCATATCCCTCAGTTAATTGCTTCCGAAGTTGCACAGCTATTCCAAAATTATTCCACAAAAAATGTATTTCACGTGCGTATTCCACTTATCTGGTGACAGAGGCTTTCACGTTCAGTACTGATACATATCAAAAATATATTTAAGTGTGCATTCCACTTTTTTCCGTTTGAAGCTTTTCGCATTCTGTCCAGCTGTGCGACAGGTGCTTGCATAGTGATGATTCTGTTTTCCTCCCCTCTCTGCCATATACTTCTGATGTTGACTCGACTGTCTGTTGTGGTACGTAACGTGGCTCGGCGGACACTCGCAAATAATAACATCCTACAGGGGATTCATTTGGCCTAGTGGTTCAGGCGCAGACATCGGTACACCCGATTTCCCCGGCCCATGGGGACCTTAGCATGGAGAGAGTTAAATGACTGGGCATTGATGATTGAAAGTCAGCAAATAAATTGATTTCTTCCCAAGTGCACTTGTTTCTATAACATGATCTAATCCGTCTAGTTAGAAGATGTTGTGGTAAACCTGTTGCATTAGGTTTATCTTTATTAATTTCATCATATGTATATGGAGTTCATATGACTTTAAAACAAGAACGTAAAGCCACCCTGTCTCATCTTGGAGTCTTCATGTAATGTGTGAAAAATACCCTACCCTCTCGTGACTAGCGTCCCATTTTTAGGACGCACCTAATAGGCATTCTAACTTCAAGAAATCAAGACAATTTTCACAGCTGCTGTTCGATAGGTTCATTTTGCATTGAATGTAATGTGCTTTAACTACTTTTACAAAAAATAAAAATTCAGGCATTAATGGTTTTTTAAAAAAAACAGGTATAACGTGGAAAATCGTCTTGTTTTCGAATTGCTGTTGTTGTTGTTGTTGTTAACAGGGTTGGCTTTTGTTTTGGTTTGGGGTGTTGTTGTTGTTGGTTGTTGTTGTTGTTGTTTGTTTGTTTTTTTGTTTTGCTTTGCTTTGTTTTGTTGGGGTTTTTTTGTTTGGTTGGTTGTAGGTTTGGTTTTTTGGTTGTTGTTATTGTTGGGTTTTTTGTTGCTGTTGTTGTTGTTGTGTTATATTTTGGGGTTTTTTTTGTTTTGTTTTGTTTTGTTGTTTTTTTTGTTTTTGTTTTTTTTTTTTGTTTTTTTTTTTCCCTTTGTTAGTTTTATTCTTTGTTGCTGTTGTTCTTGGGTTTTTTGTTTGTTGTTGTTGTTTGTTGGGGTTTTTCAGGTTTTTTATTTGTTTGTTTGTTTGTTTGTTTGTTTGTTTGTTTGTTTGTTTTGGGTTTGTTTGTTTGTTTGTTTGTTTGTTTGTTTGTTTGTTTAGTTTTGTTCTGTTTTTTGTTTTTGTTTTTTTTTTGGGTTTTTTTTCCCTTTGTTAGTTTTATTCTTTGTTGCTGTTGTTCTTGGGTTTTTTGTTTGTTGTTGTTGTTGTTTGTTGGGGTTTTTCAGGTTTTTTATTTGTTTGTTTGTTTGTTTGTTTGTTTGTTTGTTTGTTTGTTTGTTTTGGGTTTGTTTGTTTGTTTGTTTGTTTGTTTGTTGGGTTTTTTTTTTTTTTTGGGGGGGGGGGAGTTGCGCCTATGAGTGTGCATGTACGCTCGAAATAACTAGAGCTCTGAATGCAATACGCCAGCGCATGAGGCCGCGCTAGCTTGAAACACTAAAACAACCTTAAGGAGAGGTCAAGGTCAAGGTCAGCTCAAGGACAGAATGGTGGCAACACTTACCCGTGGAGAAAATAAGAACAGTGTTGTCCCACAACCCGGCATTCTGCAGTGCAGTCGTCAGATTGCCTATTCCCTCGTCCATGCACGACACCATACCTACAAACACAAACTGGTTTCAGTTTTGCCCTCAAACAACATCTGGATTAACACTCTACAATACTACCGGTAATCGTCAAGGAGAAACCGAATTCGGTTTAACATTTTCACTACACAGAGAAAATGTGAAGATGTGAATATTCAATGCCTGCTTTCACTTGAGACGTATGTCGATAAGAAGAACAGTGCCTTTATCAGAATTCACCCACCGTTCAAACAAACGGAGACAGACTGAAAGACGAACACACTGACACGCACAAAAATACACAAAATCAACAGCTCCTACCGTGCTGTGCTGGGTTCTTGTGTCCTAGTGCTGCAGTGCTGATGTAGTGCGTGTTCACACTATCAAATTATTTTAGTCGAGAAAGCAAAGGAAATCTTTGAACTAACAAGAATGTAATAATAATAATAATAATAAAATATCAGGACTTAATAATAATAATAATAATAATAAAATATATCAGGACTTAATAATAATAATAATAATAATATATCAGGACTAAATATGGGTCCATGTTCCAAAAGGAGAATTGTGTGACGCTGTGACAAAGCCACGCTAACTTGTCTGCTTTGCAGATCCACTATGCAAGGGGTGTCATCGGGCATGCTCGCCCGGAAATGTTGTAAAAAATTGTACTAAAATTTGAGCAATTTGGTGCATTTTGGCCTGATTTTAAATGCTTCAGGGGAGGAAATACTTGTTTTGGTGGAGAATGTTTAGAATCAGACTAAACTTTGTGCAATTTGGTGTGTTTTGGTACGATTTGATTTGCTTCAGAGGAGGAAACATACTTTACTTTTCCTTTCTTTTTTTTTTTTTTTCTTTTTTTTGTTGGCGGGAGTGGGGGGAAAGGGGTGGGGGAAGTAGGGGAGAGAAGAATTTTTAGCCAAAGGAAGACATCCACCAAAAGGTGGAAGATGTTCAGCCCTGATACAGCTAATGGTGTGTGCGATGTTCTTGATTACCTGCATACTTTCGTCTTTTTTTTTTCGTATCCTTGATATCTTGGTACTGCTCCATGTAACGGTCGGGAACTTCCAGAGGAGCGTGCACAGACTGATAGGGAAGATACAGGAACAGCCGCTGCAGAGACAGATTATAAGAAAGAAAGATGGACATCAGACAAGGATGTGAAATTTGCAGCCGTCACAATTGCCAACGTTTGGGAAGACTGACTAAAATGTTTGACCACAGCACCAAGTTTGTCAATGTCCTAAACGCACATATTGTGAAATTACTGTTTCACAGAAGGCAGTTTTTGCGGGTAGGGTTTTGTTTGTTTGATTGTTTGTATGTTTGTTTGTTAATGTTGGAGGGGGTGTTGTTGGTTTTTTTGGGGTTTTTTTTGTTTTGTCTGTTGTTGTTTGTTTGTTTGTTTGGTTTTGGTTTTGTTTGTTTTTTTGTTGGCGTTGTTGTCGTTTGTAGTTGGTGTTGTTGTTGTCGTTTGTGGTTGGTGGTGTTGGAGTTTTTACTTGTTTGTTTGGTTGGTTTTCGGTTTGTTGTTGGTGGTGGTGGTGGTGGTGGTGGTGGTAGTTGTTTTTTGTTCATTTGTTTTTGTTTTGTTTGTTTTTGTTTTGTTTTGGTGTTGTTGTTTTTTGTCTTTTTTTTTCTTGGGGGGGGGGGGGTTGGTTGGCGGTGATTGGTGGCTATTTTTAGCGACTGTGTCGATCGCCTTCTATTACCGGCATGGAAACGTTAGGCCAAAGAAAGTCCTATTTCTCTGCCTAAGAGCTGTGTAAGCGGCAGTTTTTCCCTTCACCACTCATTACCAACACAGAGACTTGGAACACTATTCAGTTCCACCGTACAGGCGCGCCATCAAGCACAACTGCGCCAAAACAAAAGTTGTCGTGGTCTTCTGCGAAGATTAGAAACATCGGACTGTGGACTTTTTTTAAACAAAAATTGTATAATGTAAAACAAAGCGAACAACTGAAAACCTTGGAGTTGTTGTGAGCGTGGATAATGTCAACCGCCCTTTCCGTGAAGAGCTGGGCGGAGTATTTCCCCTTCTCCTCAAAGTCCGGTTTCAGGTTGTCGTGAAGGTCAAGGCCACCTTCCCGGAAGTGCGTGAAATAGTCCTCTCCGCCTGTCAGATATCCTGAAACACCATCACTGGGATTAATGACTGCAAGTTCTGTAAATCAATGAATCAGAAATCAGAAAGAATTGTACACAGCATCAGTAACATTATTATCATTATTGTTGTTATTCTTATTATTCGATTACCTGCTCGAAAGCGTGTTCGATCAGTTGCATAACTTGACCTTGTAAAAACGCTGAGTCTATCAACATCTGCGCGCAAAACCATTATTTGCATACAAAAGAAAACAATGAAACAAGCATTAAAAACGGCTCATGCTTGTCTCGTAAACAACGCCTTCTCTTATTCTCAGCTATTTAAATAACGGAATTTAGAATTGCATTTATTTTTTCAAATTTGGTGGGCTGAACATTTCCAAAGCAGAGGGGGAGGAAGCCGGAGTAGCCGGAGAGAACCCCCGACGATCGGCCCGAATAAACGGTGCCAGGTACGAGAGGGAAACATTCTTTGCCCCGAGTAGGACTCGAACCCCTGACCTCTGGCATTGGTGACAAGTCTCTTAACCACTAGACCACCGACCGCTCCGTTGTACTGACTGAAAATCAGTAGCTGCTTCCCTTCCTGGCCTTGGGCGACGGAAGAGGGTGGGGTTTTGTTGTTGTTGTTTTTTTTTAACTCTGTACATTTGTTGAATACGAAAAAGGAAGAGCACCATAGAAAGAATCGAAGCCTCTGTTGTTGGGCAGGTAGTCAGACTTGTAAAAACCGAGATGCCACTTGCCCACCATGTGGGTGGAGTACCCCGCCCCCCGGAGTTGGTCCGCCAGGGTGGGGCTGTCCAGGGGTAGACCGTTAGGCTGTGATGGGTGGATGACGCTGTGTTGTAAACCTGTATGGATCTGTATCGAGAAAAGTGCTGTTTTACTTACTGTATCTTTGAGAAAAGCAAGGCAGAATCTGCGATTTAGTGGTGTTTGTTTTTGTGGGATTTTTCCCCTTTCCACCCGCTCAGTGTGTGTGTGTGTGTGTGTGTGTGTGTGTGAGAGACAGACAGAGACAGACAGACAGACAGACAAAGAGACAGGGTGGGTGGGGTGGGTGTTTGGGGGTTTAACGTCCTTTTCCACTACATAGGTTGATATCAAAGACGGGGCAACGATGAAAAAGCCAGCACAAATATTTGGCCCCAGCCGGGATCGAACTAACGACCCGAGCATTAGAAGTCCAACGCTCTACCATTCGACCACCCCGGCTCCCCGACAAAGAGACAGACAGACAGACACTGAGACAGACAGACAAAGAGAGAGAGAGAGACACTGAGAGGGAGGCAGAGAGAGAGAGAGAGGGGGGGGGGGGACTCAGTGTGTGTGTGTGTGTGTGAGAGAGAGAGAGAGAGAGAGTAGGAGGATGATGATGATGAAACTTTATTTTCCAACGGTTAAAGTTTTGACAGAGAAGAACAAACTTGCCGTTGCTACACACTACTAAAACACACCTAGCAAAGAAAATCAAAACATTAAAATCAAATATTTACATGTGACTCTCTCTCTCTCTCTCTCTCTCTCTCTCTCTCTCTCTCTCAAGCACTCATCCGCATACGCAGGATTCAGCGACTAATACATGTACATGTCTATATATGCATTTACATTTGAAATTTTAAAAAGAGCATGATGCTACATATCAGAAACCTCGAACAATGAGGTAATGGGTGTCCCTCAGTTTTAGTATGTGCTTTCGAGCTACATGAGGTTTGCAAGGTACTGCGTAAGTAACTGCTTAAATGTTCGCAGTGAATGGACCGTTTTAATGCATGATGGCAATGAATTCCAGAGAAAAGCTCCTGCGAAAGAGAGACTAGTTTTAAACAAATCTATGCGAGGTAGGGGTAGGGGAAGAGTGTTATTCCTCGAAGTCCTCACACGCGTATGGTCCAGTCCGACAAAAGATGCTAAATAAGGTGGAGCTGCATTATGGAGAATTTTATGCATGAACACACATTTCTTAAACATGAGCTGTTCTCGGAGACTAAGAATGTTCATCAGTTTCATTTTTTGTATAGTCGGAATAGGTCCAGGAATAACCATTTTTACCGCTCGTTTGTATAATGAATTCAGTCTGTTGAAATGCACTTCACTGCAGTTGTCCCAAATGGTGGAAGCATAGTCGATTTGAGACTTGATGTGTGCGTGAAAGAAGAGAGTGCGACTGTAAATGTCAGTGATATGTCTTAGTTGTGACAACAAAAATACTTTTTTTTTTAGATTGTACGGCATAATGCATTGATGTGGTACTCCCATTTCAACTGATCGTCTACATGCATCCCTAAGAAGCGGCGCTCGGCAACCTGTTCAATGTTTACTGAGTCTAGACGAACCTGTAAGGGTGGTGGCCGTAGCTGATGCTTTTGTCTAGTTGTAATTAACATACTTTTTGTTTTTGTTGGATGTAGGATCATATAGTTATCCTTGCACCATTGGGAAACTTTATCTAAACTATCTTGCAAAGAACGATTTATGTGGGACACATTTTTACCGGAGGTGTGAAGGCTCGTGTCGTCAGCAAACAGGTCACAGCCAACACTGACATCAGTTACATGTAGAGGAAGGTCATTAATAAACAGTATGAAAAGCAAAGGACCAAGGATTGAACCTTGTGGTACGCCGTATTTTACATTACCTTGGCTAGAATATTTGCCATTACTATAAACACACTGTTTCCTGTGTCGTAAGTACGAATCAAGGAAGGACAGTGACTTCTCACCAAGATGGTAAGTTGAAAGTTTTTTTAGGAGTACAGAGTGGTCAACGAGGTCAAAAGCTTTCTTTAAATCTAGGAAAAGTGCTCCACACATTAGATTCTTGTTGACTGATGATAGCCAGTTGTCAACAATACGAGTTAATGCCGTGTGGCAGGAGTGTTTTTGGTCTGAAACCAGATTGATGAATACTAAGCAAATTATTGTCTTCGAGAAAGTCAAGGAGATGGGGGTGAACATGTCGCTCTAGGGGCTTGGACAACGCGGAGAGAACAGATATCGGCCGGTAGTTGTTCAGAAAGTCGAGGTCTTTAGACTTAGGAATTGGTACAACTTTTGCATTTTTAAGTATCTCTGGGAAAACGCTTTCTTCGATACAAAGATTATAAATATAGGTAAGAGTATCTACGGTATATGGTCATGACATCTTGAGTGCTATGTAATTAATACCATCTATGCCTGAAGATCTTTTGTTTGGCATGCTGCCAATATATTTACCGACCTCAGCAACTGTAATGTACGGGATATTAAACTTAGTGTGTACTGACTTTGTATCACAGTGCTGCTTTAGGCAGTGCGGTACTTCATACAGTGGACCATTGTTTGCCTTAGTTGACTGGGCCAGAGAATCCGCAGCCGATGAGAAATGATTGTTAAACGCCTCAGCTGTCAGTTCTGATGGAATCTGCGAAGTGGATTTACCCCTCGTGGCAGAATTTAAGGCTTTCCAGGTGGGTGCGGTATCACATTTATCTGAAATAATTTGACTAAAGAGATTTTTTTGGCTGCTCTGACTAAATACAGTGGACGCCGGATATAAGCAACTCGGATATAAGAAAACTCGGTTATTGCCAACGAATTTTTTTCCCCCGGCCAAACTCTTCTTTATTATGTATTACAAAAACTCGGATACAAGAAACTCGCTTATAAGAAAACTTGGTTTTAGGAAAGCAAATTTCTTGTCCCGCTTGATACAAAAACTCGGATATAAGAAACCGAAAGTACATTTCCAAGAAAATTTCACTCATTGTAAGAAACCGAAAGTACATTTCCAAGAAAAATTTCACTCATTGTAAGAAACCGAAAGTACATTTCCAAGAAAATTTCACTCATTCTAAGAAAACAGGTCAGGTCTGACGTCACTTAGGACAGGCACATGATGGCGCATGATTTTCTTTTCTTGAATTGGTTCTTTACCATTGTGTTCCGTGCAAAACTGAATGTTGGCAAGAAGAAAAAATACGAGATGCATTTTTGTTGTTCTATTGTTATATGTTGTTTTTATTATTATTTTGTTTTTTTGCCTGATTGGGATCTCTCTCTCTCTCTCTCTCTCTCTCTGTATGTCTGTCTCTGTCTACAGGGCTCGCGTTAAGGAGAATAAAACTATCAGTATTAGACTAACTGTTGATCAATTCCTTTCTTTGACAATATACGTGGTCCATCTTTCCTCCATCCCCCCCCCCTCCCAACAGAAAAAAAAGCTAATTTGCAGCTTTTTTTCAGCCAAATTAGACACGGAAAGCATCGCATATCATACTCTAATGGGACGAGTGTTTTATAGATCAAAAGTTGATACATAATGCACTTTTAATATATCCTATAAATACAAGGGAATTGTCTCTCTCTCTCTCTCTCTCCCCTTAGTTCTTTTTTGTTTGGTTGGTTGGTTGGTTGGTTGGTTGGTTTGGTTGGTTTTTTTTCTTTTTGTTTTGTTTTTTCTTACCACATGACCGCCAGCGCTACAGTTGGGAAGCAAAAACAGTATTTTCATGCTCAAACAAAAAAATCTGACATTGAAGGACACAAGCGCACTGGTGTATATTAACTCTACACATATATATTCTGTGCAGGTCTTTAAGAGAAACCAGATATTTCTTAATTTAATGCAAAACATACACGGACTGAGAAAAAAGAAATGTTTTAAACCTTTTTTTCACTGAACTCGGTTATAAGAAATATTTTTCAAAATACTTTCTTATATCCGACTTTCAGATATAAGAAAACTCGGATATAAGAAACCAAAAAATTCACCCCCCTCGAGTTTCTTATAACCGGCGTATACTGTACTTGACTCGGTTTCGCTGTTTTGTTTTGTTTTTATATTCATCGAACCTTTTGTCCTTTTTCAGCTTGTCTCTAAGTGACATTGCTCGTTTGATATCAACAGTTAACCAGTGCGGGACAGTAGTGTGTTTTACGCGTTTTTCTCGTATGGGAGCGTGTTTGTTGAGGACCCCGAGGGAAAACATTCATCCATGTGGGAGAGAGAGAGAGTCAGACAGACAGACAGACAAAGAGAGAGACTGTGTGTGTGCGTGTGTGTGTGTGTGTGTGTGTGTGTGTGTGAGAGAGAGAGAGAGAGAGTTAATGGTTATCGCCTGGAGGGGACGAATCGCATGTTCAGTCACACTTCACTTCATACACTAAAACGCCACCGCCACCACCCATCTAACCTCTCACTTTGCCAGAAACCTCCACCTCCATAACCTCACCTGATACCTCCCGGACATAAGTTGACTGCGTGTGGGGGTACATATCGGCTGTACGTAGTAATTCTCCAGCTTCACGCCCTCAGCAGCCAGACGATCCAGGTTTGGAGTTCGAATCCTCGACCCGTGGTAACCGACGTCGTGAAACCCGTAGTCGTCTGCCAGAATGAACACAATATGGGGCCGAGAATCTACAGCTTTCACATTGTGACGCAGAGGCCCCGTGGCCATCAGAAACAATCCTGAAATCACAGCCCTGAGAACAGACATGCTGGTAGTGGTAGCGTATGTGTGCGGCGTGATTGTTGTCACTGTTGCTGCGTCCGTCAGTGTTCAAGTCATGCAGATGTGAAGTTTACACCGCATCGAACTACATGTAGTACGGCTGGTTGTTAGTTTACGGTTTCCTATCAGCCGCCGGCGACCCTAAGCCGGCCTGTCGTTTGAAGCACACAGCCGCAGTTTACAGTTCAGTGCAAGTGTAGACGTCAGTATCAGTGTAGATGAAATACGGCACGTGATTGTGTTAGGCGTCAACTTCCACAGCACACATATTCAATCTCGATCGATGAAGAGTGGAGAAAGGATTGTTAAACTATGTTGCTGGCAAGCTCACACACACACACACACACACACACACACGCCGGATGTATACTGCGCGAGATGGGTCGCCACAGGGACATCCCTGTTCCGGGTCCGTCGTTTCACTAGGTCCCTGCGACGACGTCCAAATCGGGCTAACCGAGACTAAGCCGAGCTAAGTGATACCTAAGAAGAAGAAAAATAAATACTCGGTGACAAAGAAAGTGAACAGTTGCGAACAACTTTGAGGTCCCCGTGTTATTTCACAGTGTGCACAGAAGCGATGAAAACTGTCGCATTCACCAGCACAATACATTTTCAGCCTGTTTAGAGAGTATTGCCTGCATGAGTTGTCTCCCTTGCCGCAAAAAAAACCACGCCTTTTAGTAGAGCGGAAAACTTTCTGGGCCCTATAGTGAAACGCCAAACTAGTGATCTTTTTGTGACTAACAAAGGATGGGGCATATGGAGTGAAAGATTGTGAAGTAAAAGAAGGTTTGGTACCATTTTGAGAACGACGGAGGCTGGACAAAATTTGCTGTAGCTGCTTTTGTCAGCTCCGTGAGTGCAGACGAAACAGCCATATTTTTGAGGGGACCAGCAGTTTACTAACATGTTAAACTGCAGTCAGTGCAAAGTTCGAGCAGCCAGTTTTAAAGATATTTTATAAACTGATTGTAAGGCTAAGGAAAGTGTACTTCAAAAACTTTTCTTTGTATCTGCCAGTAGAGACGCATACAAATTCAAACACGATCGCTGTACGAACGCGATGATCTCTTGGAAGTGTCACGTGACATATTTGGCGCGTACTCGAAAGAATCGCGAAGAACTCGACCTGTTGTTGTCTTAAATTAGCTCGCTTCGTTCTTTTACGTCTCGATCAAAAGACATTGCGGTGCACATTTGCAGAACTACAATTCTGGTTGACATCCTTATTATTTTTCATAACTTTTAGTTGCTTAATATTTGGAAAGCGGCTTTGCCGGCTGACACATCGCCTGAATGACAAGACTGCGTGCCGAAGGGTTTTGATCTGCAGTATCGTGGGGTCGATAGCAATAGAATCAGCCATGTGAGCAAAGGAAACAGTTTCACAGATTTCTTTCAAAAGTCCTGCGTGTGCCAGTACAGATAATTTTTCAGACTTTTAACGCCAGTGCAGCTAAGGGCGAAATCAAAACGACCACTGGAGTGGCTGTGATTTCATCACATAAAGATGTTTATCAACAAATCTATTCGTTTATTCTAGCGCAAACAAGACACTTTATCGTGGGAAAAGACGTGAGCACTAGCAAAAGTTATTTTAAACTGAAGAACAACACCTAACCCTACTCCCATCCCTACTCAATCGCGCATATGCAGCACATGTGTCAGCCGGGCTCCGTCTCACAGTGTGTGTGTGTGTGTGTATGTGTGTGTGTGTGTGTGTGGGATGTGATAAATCAGCAGCTTCAGTTCTGGAAGTTTGTCACTGGATAACTAAAAAAAAAAAAAAAAAAAAAAAAAAAAAAAAAAGCTGCAGTATAGAAAAAGGAAAGAAGATGAAATTACTTGTGTGTGTGACACATTCCTATTAATTTCACTGGTTGGTTTAGGGCAAAACAGAGTTAATAGATATCTGATACCCTTAGTATAGCTGTCAGCTGTTTGAGAATGCAAAAGTGATTTTCTCAGTTGAAATATTTGCATAGAAGCCAGGTTGGCCGGGGCATACTGTCCTTGCTACCGACAGGTAATCGCCTCCACTGGGATGGGCATAGACATCTGTCTGTCTGTCTGTCTGTCTGTCTGTCTGTCTGTCTGTCTGTCTGTCTCTCTCTCTCTCTCTCTCTCTCTCAGCTTTGTGTATCCACAATAACCGCCTTTAAATACTTGAAAGAACTGATTTACATCAGTGTAATCATAAATTCCAGAAATTGAATGCTTCAGGACCTAACTGACTTTTCAAATGAGTATATATAGTAAAATTGTTATACAAAACCTTCAGTAAAGAAAAAAAATCAGAAAAAAAAATCACTGAATTGAAGGAAAGTGGATGGCAGTGAGTGCTTTCATGTTTGACACAGACATATTATTTAATTTCATTGCTTGAGCAGGGCAAAACAAATGCAGAGCTAACACTACGGATATTGGATACACTGTTCAGCTGTTTGTTATCAACCACATTAATGCGATTTTCCACATAAAACATCCCTGTGTGTAGTGGGCAGAAGGGTGTGTGAGAGGAGGGAGGGGGATGTTGGTGTTGGAGGGGCCCATTTCGTCCACAGCATCATAGAAGGTCATTTAATGGGAGAGACCTGGAGAGGGTTCACCGACGGAAATGCAAACAAAACAGTCAATAGAAGGTGACTGTGGTGCATGTTGTCAGTAACTGCTGAAATTCTAACTTTTGACAAATGCAAACAACAGAAATGTCACATGGAATACACGTTTCACGTGTATAGCAGCAGAGGATGAAATCTGTGTAATAAGTGTCCACCACCTACATAGAACTGAACACGGCAGTGCATACTCTTTGAAACTTCATTTCCGTGTTCCAGTGTCATTAAGTACTCTACAATCTTCTATGTTTGGAAAACTGTTTATGGTGAAATGAGTCTCAAAACCATTTATTATTGTAATAGGCTTATTGTATATGGATGTACATATGTACCACTGTTCTACATGTAGGTACCGTATGTACCACTGTTCTACATGCAGGTACCATTTCCGTATCCACTGCCTTAGATCTGCCCTACTGACTTAAATTAGCACTTGTATTCGCATTGTGAGAACATGCAATGTCAAAGAAATTACTTCTAAGATATTGTTAGAGCCCAGGATAGTCAGCTTCTGCTGATCAAAAGATTTTAAAATGATAATAATGATTTATGTAGAGCGAATAGGCAGAAAAAGTATCATAATGATTTGTGATAGTACATGTAGCATGTCTGAAAAAAGGGAGATTTTATTCAGGCGACTCAGTATTAGAAAACAAATAGCAATGAAAAGTGAACTTACTTGAAAGGAATCAAATACATGTACATGGAGTACAGCAGAGTCAGACACAAACGCCATACTGTTTGTCCAACCAGAGAACAGTGCTATTTATTTTATTTTATTTTATTTTATTTTTTAAAATATTTTTTAAAAAATTATTTTATTTTATTATTATTTTTAAATTTTATTATTTTATTTTATCATTTGTTATTTTATTTCATTTTTAAATTTCAGTTTTGTCATGAATGTTTTAAATGGGTTTGGATCTGTTAGTCGTTCAGGGAATAAATGCCTCATGTAAAATGTTGTAAAGTCTCTACTTGCTTCCATGTGCAGACATATGTCAATGTGAAGTAAGGGGTTGTTGAGCAGTTTCTATTGACTCACCCAGAACCTTATGGGTTATGTTCTTCATAATTAAATTGTCAAAACACAATCCAGTATCCTACATTTTGACAGTGAGAAATGAAAAGTCCCTGACACTCCCTCACCTCCCCCCCCACCACCACTACACACACACACACACACACACACACACACACACACACACACAGAGTATCCACTCATTATTTTATTTTATTTTATTTTATTTTATTTTATTTTGTCAGGAATGTTTTAAATAGGTATAAATCTTTGATAGCAGTAAGTCATTAAGGAAAACAGTGCTTCATGTAACATGTTTCAAAGACAATCACCAAACTTCTATTACTGTCTTCACTTGTTCCCATGTTCAGTCATGTGTCAATGTGAGGACAGGGGATTTAGAGCAATTCTTATTGACTCAGCTAGATCCTTGTGACTTGAGTTCTTCATAATCAATTTGTCAAAACACTATCCAGGATGCTAAATTTTGACAGTGAGAAATGAAAATTCACTGACTGCTCTTGTATAAGATTTGTACTGCTGGTTTCTTGTTAATGTTTTCATTACATAGTAGAAGAAGGTGATTGCAGTATTTCTATAGGCGGTGGTTAATTTCCCTTAAAAACCTGTGAAAGAATGACCCTCACCTATTTCGCCCCCTAGAGTCATTTATGTGATGGCAAAGAAGCCCATCATGTTCATTGTCTTTACTGGACCAGACTGCTGCTACAACAGAACAGAAGGCTGACAAGGAGATTTGGCCTAGTGGTCATGACAGGTCCTGTCAGGTTTGGGACTTTTACATTTTAAAACAAAGTCAGTCCAAAATCAATGCTTCATTGTCCATGATGCCTGCCTCAACTTCATACCAACTTTATATCAAGTGTTTATGTTCAGGATCTGGGAGGGATGGTAGAAAGGAAACAAATAAATATATACTTTGCAGAAAACGTGGTGGTGGTGGTGGTGTACAAATGCCCACATGCTCCCCCCCCCCCCCCACACACACACACACACTCGGTCAATCAATCAAGCAGTGAGATGATATTCAGTGAAAAAAAAAAAAAAAAAAATCGTCAAGTCAGAGCAGAGACCATACACAGAGAAGGACCGCTGACTGACCGTGCCAGCCAGCGCAATGCTTGTTAGCGCACTCGCGCCGCGAGCACACGCTCCGCAAAGCGGCTCAGTTTACTTCCGGTGCTCCAAAATGGCTACGACAGAGTTCGACGTTGCGACCATCCTTGAGGTTTGTTGTTTGTTTGGAGCATTTTTAGGGTCGTAAAAGTATTGCATGTACTTGCTCGTGTATGAGACAATAATATTCTGCTGTGGAGCAGATGTTTTGTGGCCATTTTCATCGAATTTCGCAGTGTGCATGGTCAGTTTACACTGACCGCCGGTCACTGTTAGTCATGTCTACACACGTAGTTGTCAGCACCCAACTTACAGCTGTTTTAGACGTTTGTTTAGATTAGATGTAGTTATTCATGAGAGCGGTATTGTTGTCTTCCTTGTCTTCGTTTGTCAAATTAAGTTCTAAGCAAAATGATTTTACACAGGAGCCAGACGAGTTTGATGATACTGAAGCCTCAACCTCTTGAGTCTTCTCAACATCAGAGTCAGCTGAAACATGTGAGTATCACTGTGGTGACTGTACTAAATTACATCAACATAATCATAAGTCCAGTTGACTTGTGAAGATAGGTAACACCAAGCAGAAAATTGAATCTGGAGATAGTTTGACTGGTAGTGGTACGCATAATTTCAGTTTATGTATACAGTACTGATTTGGGCCACCTTTGTTTTCATTGACTTCAGATTTCTCGAGGGTTACTGGCTGAAGTATTTCAGTCCTTGACTGAGAATCAGTGCCTGACAGAGGAATCCCAGAAAGCCATTCAAGATATTGCAGGTTTGCATATTATGTCTTACGTGTGACGTGCGCGCACGCACACACACACACACACACACACACACACACACACACACACACACACACAAATTTGATGGTTGGAAAGAATGTTGCACTGCATTTTAATGAAGCTACATGTCATTTAACATACATAGTATGAATGAACATTAACATGTGCATAATTATACACTAACAAGTAACATAGGCAAAACATATTTGTGCATGTATAATCTGGTACATGGTTATAATATGAATTCATCAACAACAAAAAGAATGGGCCACAGCTTTTGAAAAAAAATATTAAAGTAAGAGAACATATCATTATTTTTGTGTGTGCATATTTGCATTATTATTTTTATTTATATTGCAAATGTTTTTTTCTGACTGTTATCTAGGTAAACTGGATTCCCATGAAAAGTTAACATTCCTGCAGACCTGCCTTGTGCCAAGAGGCCGTTTTCCGAGTGCTGCAGCTGAACGAGCTACAGCCAACTTGCCACCCATGATGTATACTTGAGTGGCTAAATCATTCAAAACATTCACTCTAATAGTGACGGTACAGTCCTGTACTACACCAAAGGCAATCATGTCCTGCTTGTCTTCAAGCACTGTCCATTGATGTGACAATTTCCTCATGTCCCTCCTGACATCACCCAGGTTGAAGTAGTACACTCTCTGTGGAAGTGGGGGTTGCTCACGGGGTACCTGCAATGAAGGCAGGATGGCAAACATTCAAAATGTGAAACAAATGAGAAAGGGATCATGTAGTCAGTTGTTTCACTGCAGCCACATCACTATTCTATTTAAATAGAAATGTTAATTTTTATGAAGTTAATGTCATACTACACATTCATCGAGTATATACTGGTGTATACATATATATTATGATTACTATGCATCCTTGACATGATCAAGTTACATGTACAAAAATTTTCAAATGTTTGACAAGAGTGTGACTTACAGGTGGCTTTCTCTCTGGTAACTTGGGAGTTTCAACTGACTTGGAAGGTAGATTTCTCGTTGGGATACTCCCAGGGATGACTTTCCTTCTTCCAGTTGGACCTGTTATAAAAAAACCAATTGGTTATACTTTGGAGAAAATGGATCAATCACTACAGGACTAGTACAAGCGCATGGCTGTTTTCATTGTTATACTTGTTGGGAGCTCAGACTTGCAGTACAGTCTCTGTTCATTTCCATGTACACTGTAGATTTTGCACCTACCACCATGCGATATAATGATCAAATATTGAGGCCCTGAACAATACATAAATACTAAATCAAGTACACTGTGATTAGCAAAGAGAAATTAAAACAAGCACTGATGAAGTACTTTTTGTGTTCTGTTCAAATGTGTGTGTGTGTGTGTGTATGTGTGAGAGAGAGAGAATTAATACTAAATGTGAAATGGCCTGAAGCTTTTACATAGATCAGAACTTATTTCAGGGTCTTTTCAGTTACACTTTCCTCAATTCCTGGCTAAACTGCCCGGTACATGTACTGGTAGCCCCCACACACGGCACTGATAGTGCTGATACACACACACATGGCAAGTCTCGTAGCATGAAATGAACAAGTGCAAACAATGGAAATAGAGAATGAACATGAAGTAAACATGCAGTAAAAAGTGTTTTACATGTACTTACCAGTTGTGAAGTATGTGTCGTCAAAATGCCGTGAACAAATGTGTGCAGTGTCCGGATTGAACCTCTCGTCACATCGATTGATGATATGAAGAAGTTTGTTTCTCCACTCATCATTTACACCTTTCCTTGGTACTTGAACAAAACAGAGGCCTCTGTTTCTGCTTTTAGATGCGTGGCAACCTACAACTGAACAGTTAGCACCTCCCATTTTCCTAACGATGCCAACACAAACACGCTCATCCACGCGGTCCGATGCAACCGGAAGTTTTGAATGCTGGTTCGGCGCTGCTAGACGGAGGCTGGCACTGCTGCCGCTGGCTGGCTCAGTCGGCGGTCCTTCTATGTGGATAGTCTCTGGTCAGAGCATACTTTTAGTGATCTAGGTGACTGACAACGACTGGTGTACTTTTCAGGAAATAAAACTGACTGGTTGGGTTGCAACACCGTAACTTGACCACTCGATGAAATAGAAAAGAAAAAAAAAGTCATTTTATTTCCAACATCTGGTTGGGAATATAGTATCTGCCGTGTGCGCTGTCCTCCCCTTTCCTACCTTCCCGCGAGGAAAGGAACTCAAGAAACCTAACGATGGAGTGCACGCTAATTGAGAGTAAAATTGATTCGGGACAGTCGGCTCAGTTTGTGGCGTTCTTTCAGTATGAGTATCATACATGGACGCGTCGTGCCCCACAGCAGTAAGTCAAACCTGAGATATACGCTTTTTTCAGGGGAAAAATAATAATGCCAAGTGGTTTTATTACCGTTAGACCTACTGGAGTAAAACTGGTTTGGAATTCGCGTGGATTCACCACGTTTTTACAAAGTTGAAACCCCCATGGATTGCGGAGCCCACCATATAGCCGCCATCTTGTTTCTAATGTCAACATGTAAATCCGATCGTCTTTGACCATTAATTGTTCAATATATTTACTTCTGAGTATTTACTAAGAAACTTTTTATTCCAAAAACGCGTGAAGTTGCTACAAATCTGAAAAATACTCAGTTTGGGTGGATTTATTTACAAAATCTGCGACCAGCGATACGTTCTTTCCATCAAGAGCTCCAGTAAGGGAGGCAATTTGTGACTGGTTCCCGACCGCTCGACTCTCCAAAAATCCTTTTCTCACATATTTTGTCCAGCCTGACCACATTTCTTATACTCAGATTTATAAACACTAGGTACTTCTAATTTCTTCGGAACCCTCCATCCTTTGTTAGTCACTTGACGGATCACGTATCACTCCACCGATTGCGTTTTCCGCTCTACTATTTTTCGTGGCAGAGCACAAAGCTGCCACGAAAAGTGCATGCTTGCTGCGGTCTATGTATGCTTGTTAGATATCACTTATCTCGGCTCCGTCTCGGTTAGCCCGATTTGGTCGTCGTCGGAGGAGCGTAGTGACGCGGCGGACCCGGAACAGGGATGCCACCTGCAGGGAAAACAGTCACTTGACATATGACCTTGACGCTTGGGGCCCACACATAGAAACTGCGCGTGTACAGCTGAACAAGAGCGGTCACTGTTTAAAGTCTCAATGCGCATGGCAGGCGTACAACAGCGTGTGGTAAACATTTCATCGAATGACTCTGTGCATCAGAATGAATCACTTGGGTCATGGTATAGCATCTGACACCATTGTGGTGACTGTGGCCGGCATGTAAGTTGTTGTAGAAGTGTACTGCGTACTGAGCAGACGATCTTATTTGGTTGCGGACTGAGCACCAGGTCAGACGACAGTTTGGTGGCTATTTTTAAAAGATTTGTCGAGTCCAGTCTGTTCAAGAATGGACCGTAGGATCAAAGAAAGTCAGTCGTATTTCTCTGATACGGGAAGCCACAAAGTCACGGAAAACGGCGGTCGCAATAGCCAAATGAAACATCCTTCTATCTGGCAAACAGCCTAAGAGCTTCGAAAGCGACAGTTTTTATGTTGTTTCCATAGTAATGGAAACAACATCATAGGACGGGCTAAATTTTCCACGTTCATAGGCAAGCATCTGTGGTACAAACGCACCTCACTGCCGATCTCCCGCAGAGACGATTTTGCAAGTACAGTCGAACACGCTTAAGTCGAATTTGCAGGGGAAATGGATTTTTGTTCGACGTATCCGAAGTTTGACTTATCCGTGACGACGGTCGAATTTCGACTCTAGCTTCGAGTTAAGCGAGTTGCACCTTCTCACCCCTTGATTCGATTTGGAAACTGAAATTTACTTTCCCTGGTCAACATGAATTTACTGCTGCTGCGTTGGTATAGCTCGCCCCCTCGTGTCATTTGCACCTGCTGTATGGTCCTGTGGCTAGCAAGAGTAGTGTTTTTACTGATTTTAAACCCTTCATAAATAAGTACATAGTAGATCAATGGCAAGCCCAGTGGGATACTCTTAATAACAACAAACTCCACAGTATAGTTCCCAAACTTCGGGAAATCATTCCCCGATGTAGAACTACCGTCGGGAAGAGGTGGTCCTGGCTCGTCTCCATATTGGGCACGCATATTATACCCACTCGCACTTGCTGAAAGGTGAAGAGAGCCCTTTCTGTTTTGGCTGCGGTGAGCCAGATACCATTAAACATATTTTGATTTCTTGTGCAGACCTCACGGAAGTATTTCACTGCCAAATCAATGGAGCTCTTGTTCCGGCCGAAATGTCCCTCCAGACAAGATATTGGCTTCCTTCGGGAAGTCCATTTGTTTCATAAAATCTGATTAAATAACTAACTAACTAACCTTCATAAAATCTGAACATTGTGTTTGTACTTATTCATGTACAAGACCCATGCTTGACGTTTTGAACTTGTGGTAACCCAAGACTGGTAGAATCTCATTTAACCTATAAATTTTTAGCCAATATTTACTAGTTGTTTTAATCCAGCTTTTTACCTTTTAACGAAGGGGCCTTCAAACTTGTGGCTGCCGCGAATTAGTCTTTGTCGCTTACGCGGCGTTAAGCCCTAAAATACTCACTCACTCACTTGCACCTGCTGTAAATGCACTGCGACCGTCTGAACAACATAGCGATTGCACCATCAGTTACCACAAGGTAACCCCAACCCTAAATCTAACCCTAAATCGATATAAGCAGGCGAACTCTACTAAACGAGTGTGGATGCGTTTGAATAGTTTGCCCAGTACGGCCCAGGGGTGCGAACTATACTGAGCCTTACTGCTAGGATTTGTTATATTCAATACGCTCGTGTAAGCTGCCATGTCATCGAATCTCCGTAGCTATTTTGTTCACTTTGAGTTCACTTTCAGTTCAGAGTATTGGCTTGGTCTTACTATAGTCACACATGCAATGCAGAGGAATTAGAAAGCCAAGTTCTTCTGATGGCTGTTTCGTTCTGACATGAAAGCTGTCTGGCACCAAACGGTGATACGTTTCCAGCTTATGTTTTCTTCTTCTTTTCTAGTTTCACTGACTCTTATTCTGCTTGTAAGATCAGCAGCGTCATCTGTGCGTGTGTGTGCGCGCGCGCGCGCGCGCGTGTGTGTGTGTGCGTGTGCGTGCGTGCGCGCGCGCGTTCGCAGTCATATGATCGCATGTGCTCAATAAATTCTAGTGCAACGTCATAATTATAAACACACGCAGTCAAATAGCAGCAAGATCCAACTCTAACGGCACCAACCGGCAAACTCTCTCTTTCTCTCTCTCACACACACACACACACACACACACACATTTCACACACCAGGAATAACTCACTGCTTACCCTCCGAAACCGACGGCAAATCACCTTCTTAACACTGGCGACAGGAAACCTCACAAATCAGGGGCACAGGGTCAGATCTCACGCCTAGCTCTGTTCTTGCACGTGTTTCTCGCCAATTTCGTGTTCTACCACCCAAGATAACCAGCCCTAAGGCCCGCAGGACACATAACACTGTCAACCTGTACTTGCACAGAAAATGTTAAATCTCTGTGCAAGCCGTGTTTTGGCGCTGATGCATCAGAAGGACAAAAAGAAATTCCCGTGCCAGCGACTGGTACGACTTATCCGAGGCTAAAATTGCAGATTCCGTTTGACATAACCGAGTTTTGACTTATCCGTTTTTGAGTACTCGTTCGACTTATCCGTGGAAAATTTAGTCATACAAGAGCAAGTTTTGCCGGGAAAAACTTTTTGCTTCGACGTATCCGAAGTTCGACTTAAGCGTGTTTGACTTAAGCGTATGGGTCTGTATAACTCTGACAATGACGTAAGAAGACGTGTGTCATTGATGCTGACATGTATGGTGCGCCGAACTCGCTTCTCCTCCTCAGTGAGTGCCGTCTGTTCCTGTGTGTGTGTGTGCGCGCGATGTGCGTGTGTGTGTGAATTGTGTCCAGGCCCGTTTCTTCGAAAATACTCAACCGAATGGCTTCAAATTTGGGGTATCCAAATATATCAAAATGTTACATTAGAGCAACCGAGCGTTTGATGATTGCTTAAGTGATTTGGGAGTTATCGGCCTTTTGAGACAAGTTGGTTGTCTTTCGTTTACAGTCGTAATGTTTATTTAAATCACTCAATTTTTGGGCAGTAGATAGCTTGAATACGGACTCTGAACAGAGTCACTACTAGAAAATGGTCGCTCATAGTTTTCATGTAAACCGAACCTGAGTTGACATTGCATGTGAACCCAGTTCAGATGCCTGTATCTCCGAAAATACTGAACCGATCGACTTCAAATTTGGGGTTTCTAAATGAATCAAGATTGTTGAATAGAAGGCCCGATCCAGGTACGATTGCACACATGATTTGCGAGTTATCCCCCTTTTCAGAAAAAGTGGCTTTCTGGCGTTTAAAGGCGTAATATTTACTTAAACCACTCCATTTCTTGGACATAGATAGCATGAATACGGACTGAGTGAATTTTGGAGGTTGTCGCTTTTATACTTTTGGCGTAAGCTGTACCTGATGAAAGTGCTGGTGAACACACTTTAGATCTCAAAATCGCTCCTACTATACATAGATAATGAGCCTGGGGTGCCATAAAAAAAATACAAAAAAATTAGAAAAATTCACTGCAGCCGTTATCGTCAGTTGACTCGAAAATTTGTACTCACACCACATTTCCTCTACAAGCCACACGCCTCACAAACATTGAAGAAGAGACGCACGCGCACTGACGTAAAGTAAGTGCGTCATGTTTGATTGACGTGATCCTGTTTTTTCTTGGGGGAGTCTCGCCACTTTCTTTCCGAATTCCTCTGTTTGGAGACGTGGTGTATTTTACTTCTGCTATGGCGCCATCTTCGTGCAATCGCAGAGAGGACACGGAATACAACAGAATACACCTCCAATACTTTATTAACAGAAGATGCGCGGAGAACAAATTCATGAAAGAAGAAGAACCCAGAACGCTGTGCAGGGCTGCTTACATACTGAACAGGTCAGATCTAGAACATTCCTCAACTTACTGAAAGGTTCGAAATCTTTCCAAGGTGACGTAATCTACTGACGTTACTGCACCAGCATGTTCTGGGATGGTCTAGAAATTATTTTGCATGTGGAATGCAGTGGCTTTTCGCGATCTCTACAATACGAGGAAAGCGGGAATTTCTGTAGTGGGTTTCGTTTTTGCCACTGACTCACACCAAAGACATTACATTACCAAGATGCGCCACTCGCTATATAACGAGTGACGTCCGCCAAGTGGGTTGCGTCCCTTTGGTCTGTCAGGGATACCGCGGTAATAATTTGTCTTTGCAATAGCGCCGTAGGTGTGTTGTCGCTCGCTGTAACGCAATTGCAGCCGGTATAATCGGTGTAAATTTGTTCACTAGGGTTCTGGGGGTGGGGTGGGGGTGCATTTTCAGGTTTTAGTTCATGTGCTTTCTCTATCATTGTCTTTTGTCTCTTGGATGTTACTGATCTGTGACTGATCAACATCGTTTTGTGCTGTTGTGATGTGGCGGTGAAATTTTGGTTTTGTATCAAGGTTGTTTACGTCTTACCCTGCCTGACAGGTCATAAAAATTATTTCACCAAGTGTGTCCCACATCTGACGAATAATGCAGGTATTCTTTGTTTTTGTTTTGATATTTTCTGTCTACATGAGTATACTTGAACATTTGCCCAAATTCACACACAGGGACTCACAAACATTACGTGCAGTACGTACACTGACATGGGGAGAGTGACAGAAAGACAAAGAAGGTGAGGGATACATAAAACAGTAAAACTGAAACAAGAGTGGATACAATCTATTTTAATGATGTCATGAAATCTCCGACAGAACCATTTCAAAACAGCAGAAAACCTCATCTGCTTTTATGGCCAAATATCAGAGCGCAAAGTTCATTGCCAGGTGGCAGTGACTTCACTTCGATGGACAGGGCTGAAAGTATGTTACTGTTGAAACCTGGGTACAGTTCAATGTTCTGCAAAGAACGCCGCAGTGTACTCACAGAGGGCAAGAGAAAAATTTTCTTTAGTCTCCGATATGCCTTTGGACTACTGTGGAACAACAAAAGGGCAACAGTCTTGTCTTAATTTTTCAGTCCACCTGTCCCCCTTCTTCTTCTTATCAACAGCACGAAATTGTGATGCTATAAACTGAACAGTCTTTCTTGGTAGAAAGTTAGCCAGTTCTTTGAGCACTGCTGCTTTCCTGTCCTGCCTCTTAAGTTGTTTTTTTTTTTTTTTTTTTTTTGACTGCAGAGAGTTTTTCATTTTCTTATTCAAACGATACACCCTGTTCCGTGAGGCCCTTAACTTGCTCTTGAGATCAGCCTCTTTTGCTGAAGTAGATGGTTCAGGCTTTGGTGCTGAGACAGCTTCAACAGTGGGAAGATGATTTTCATCTGCAGTTGGATGAGATCCTGAAAACACACGGGAGAAAATGCCCTGTGAAAAAAAGAAATGTCCTCTGGGATTTCTTTTCTTGAGTATCTCTCTCGTGTGCGTGCACGTGAAGACACGTGCCCGTACGCATGAGTGCGCAAACACACACACACACACACACACACACACACACACACACACACACACACACACTACTCTGAGAGAGAGAGAGAGAGAGCGTCCTGGTTGACGATCTATCAATCCATACTATATATAATATCTGTCTGTCTGTTGGACTATGATGATCAACCATCACAGGATGCAGTACCGAATAGCACCTGACGTGTTTCCTGGGGATTCACACCCTATTCCGCACGACGAAATCAAACAGAATCTAGTGACGGTTCGAAAAGTGATTCACTTTAAAAGTGTTTGCTGTATGCTGTATAATTATCGTCGGATAACACTCACACACACAAAAATAAAGATGGAACAAACACATCACCCTTCAAAGTCCAACCCTATTTAGTATTTCAATCCACAAATGTAAGTACATCATTTGGATAATTTAATGAAGAAGGCGGCTGTTTCTTTACCCCGCCGATCACTTTAGATCTAGAGGAAAGAAACCAGGCTACTTCAGTCTTCAATTTCTAACCTAAAAAATGCTGAAATAATGGACAGAAACTTACCTTTCTTCATCTGTTGGGAAACGAAAAAATGACATTCCTTGACAATCGCTCTTGTATCGCGCATTCGAGCAGTTGATCGCGCTGCAGGCGTCACCACCCCAGTAAAATTTCTTGCTTGTGGCCATTGTGACGAGTGGCGTTATCCCTGATCAAGCAAAGGGACGTCACTCCGTCAGCGGTCCCGCAAAAACGTCGTGAGTGGAACATCTTGGTAATGTAATGTCTTTGCTCACACTCACACTCAGAAGCATAAGTGTGTGTGTGTGTGTGTGTGTGTGTGTGTGTGTGTGTGTGTGTGTGTGTGTGTGTGTGTGTGTGTGCGCGCGCGCGCGCGCGCGTGCGCGTCTACTGAAGAGAGAGTTCTGACACTGACAGCATTTGAAAAGGTAACTGTGAAATCCGGTATAAGATGCAGTGTCCCTCTGCATACAATATGAACAGGTAACATCAGGTACTTTCATGGTCTGGTAACCAGAAGCGAGTTTGTGCTGTTTGACGAAATAACAGTCAACATGAGATAGTGATCGGCCCGTAGTACAGAGTGAGAAGAGAGAGAAGTGAAGTGTGGGGCAGGCCATGCAGACATCGATCGGTTACATTCACCGCTAAGCTGAGAAGGGAAGATTTGGCGTAGCGGTTACGGCGTCCTTCTGTGGTAACTGACACACATGGTTCGAATCCACCATTGGCAGGAATTGGGTTAGACTAGAGGGATTTCCCTCACACACACACACACACACACACACACACACACACACACACACTGACATACACTTTATTATAAGCGTTGCGGAAGGTGCAAGTTGTTTTGTTTGTTTGTTTGTTTTTGAAATAGTTCCTTTCTAACAACACTAACTAAATTACAAGTTTTCGTCATTTATGGCGGTTATGCCAAAGTCCATGAACTAAGCACATCACTCGTGACGTAATCATTAAAATAATGGGCGTTTGGATGTGTCACACTCCACTCTGAACGTGTTGCAACTGGTCCTGTCACAAACAGACGACTCCACTCCTGTCAACCGAAAGGGTCGAGCCCCAGAATTCCGCCGATACGACGCTGCTACACGCCATATACGACGCTCCTACACGCCATTGGCGACATTGCGACACTCTGTTCAGGTCATTGCTGCACCGCTGGTCAGATTGTCATGTTGTTTGCATAGTAATGGAAACAACGTTATTATCGTATTATGTTGTAATTTCCAGAGAGAGAGAGAGAGAGAGTGTGTGTGTGTGTGTGTGTGTGTGTGTGTGTGTGTGTGTGTGTGTGTGTGTGTGTGTGTGTCTGTGTCTGTGTGTCTGTGTGTGTCTGTGTTTGTGTTTCTGAGTCTGTGTGTCTTCCCGATACATGGCACTACAAAAGAACGACCGTCGTGACAACAGCAGGTCACTGAATGGAAACAACATATTGGGCTGCTGACCATCTTCTCGTCTTTCCGAAACAGTAAATCCTGTTATTCCCACGGCCCCCACACACCCCCGTGACGTTTAGGGTTGGATTTCGGGTCAGGTTTGGGAAATCTGGGCGCTACGGCCGTGGAGTTGTAGTAGGCCAGCCGTTGCAGCAGCTGTTTGACCACTTCCGGTTCAGAGGTCGAGAGGTCGTGTCGCTCTTCCGGGTCAGCTGTGATGTTGAAGAGCCAGACGTTCTGCTGGCCGGGCTCAATGTGCATGTTTTGGACACGTCCGTTGTCTGCTGGGTGGTGGCTGTGTCTGCGTTTTGACCACCCATGATAGCGCGACTCGAACTCCGGAGGAGGTACCCAAGAATCGTTACCTGGAATCAGCGAGAGAGAGAGAGAGAGAGAGAGAGAGTTCACTTGACTGGACTTGACTTGTCGTAATATATTTTTTTTCAAGAAAGATTGTAAGCTCGAAGGTCCAAGTTGCAAATCTGTCCTTGATACTAGACACTGCTTGGTTACCACGGTATATTTAAGGCCTTAAAAAAAAAATCTCAAAAGTATAACACACACACACACACACACACACACACACACACACACACACACACACACACACACAGAGTCTCGATAGAGAGAGAGAGGGGGGGGGGAGGGAGAGGAGCAGGGGCAGGGCAGGGGTTGTAGGCGGCAAAAGGGAGGGAGAGCAGGCGCGGAGTAGGGGCGGGGGAGGGCGGTGGGTGTGGGTGTGGGTGGGCCTATGGGTCGTCCATCGTAGTCTTGTTATTGTTGTTGTTGGTGGTGGTGGTGGTGGTGGTGAATTGTACACTTCAGAAATGTAATGGGGTCTTTTCGTTGGTTTTATGTTTGTTTGTTTATTCCTTTCGTTCTATCTTTGTTGTTGTTGTTGTTGTTGTTTGTTTTGGGGTTTTTTGTGGGGTTTTTTGTTTGTTTGTTTTTTTGGGGGGTGGGTTTAGGGGGTGGGTGGGTGGGTGGGTGGGGGGTGCTTGCGCGGCGTTAAGCCCTAACTAACTAACTTGTTGTTTTTTGTTTGTTTTGTTTTTTCAAAAGGTTGAATGAGGAGGGCAGTCGGGAGGGGTCGTGGGGGGGGGGGGAGGAGCTGAGGGGAGCAAATCACACTTGTTACCACTTCGAGTCGTTTCCTAGCGTTTGGCCTTCCGTGCTTCCTTCTAAAGAAGGCAATGCAGACCATGACAGGGGAGGACCTGATTTCGGAGATACAGAATAAACAATTTCAAGGTAAACACTGTACCTGGATTTCCAGTGATCAGTTTGTAGTCTCCCACACGAATGGCAGCACGGACGCTGGTGTCGAACGTGTGTGGATAGACAGGACGTCCATTTCTGGCGTACAGGATGTCGATGTTGTGCAGCAGCTCTTTGCGGGGGCTCGGGGCGTTCCGGCTGCACATCACCCACAACATTAAAATTCAAATCCTTCATCATACACGTCAAAATGACAAGTTTATCTTTAGATATTACCTTTGCTACCTTCGTTTCAAGGTTTGGGGACGTTTGTCCTGAGGTGTAGTTGTACACCGAGGTGGGGGGGTGGGGGGGGGGGGGGGGGGGGTCGGGGGCTCACTTGCAATTTACCAAGCACTCTGAATATAATGATGTCAGTTCGAATCTTGTCTAGAAACGCAAACATATGTGCTGGCCTTTCATTAGTTGCCCCATCTTTGAAATCACCCTATTCGTTGGAAAAAGGAAGTTCAAAACACACCTCTTCATCAAGGCCAGGGACTTGATGCACGTAGAGACATTGGGGCAAAGGTCCGAGACTAGCTTGTCTAAGCCGAGACTAAAAGATTAGCACGCGGTGCATCAAAGGAGAATCAGGCGAGACAACGACTGTCACAGGGATACCGTTATACACCCTGATACAAGACGACTCCACTTGGCAAACCTCTGCTGTGTATTCTCAAAACACAGTACGCCCGTGACGTCATTTTATGGAAAAATGGGTGATTTCAAGATGAAACAGATTGACGTAATGGTTGTTTCCCTCAAATGACGTCAATGGACTTAGTGCTTTCTTTCCACGTTCCAGTCATAATTATCGAACGACACGTGCTTCCTCCGCTGTAGTGTCTAACAAGAAAGTTTGCCGCACCATGCCATTACGCGATTGGCTGAATTCTGGGGGCTCGCGCTGTTTGACTGAGAGGAATGGAGTCGTCTTTAGTCCCGATGTAACAAGTCTGAGACGAGGGCTAAGTCTCAGACTAAGCTATTCTAACCTCTTCTCATGCATCCAGACTCCAGAGCTTCAGGCAGCCAACTTACCTGATGGTATCCCATTGATCAAACCCATCCAGCGGTTTCGTTCCGTTCAGGGTTCCCCTCGCCAGGCCGACGAGGGTCGGAAACCAGTCAGACACGTGGATCAGCCCCTTGTTGATGTAACCCTTCTTTTGGAGAAGGGGGCTGTGTACAAACCCCACGCCATGGAGACCCCCTTCCCACAGGGACCCCTTCCAGCCCCTCAGAGGCCAGTTGTTGCCACCCTCGTGGACTTGTCCGCCGTTGTCTGCAAACAACCACCACTTATTAACCCATTCATGACGAGCGTCCCACGAACCGGACACTAAACAACAGAACATCTTTGCACATTTTGGACACTCCTCAACTCTCTGCACGTACTATGCTTTTTGAAAACTGCTATTTCTGCAGCAGGAAGAAGTTTTCATGAAATTTTGTTTTTATTCAAATTCAAAATTCAGATTCAAAAAAGCTTCATTGTACATTGATTTGTGTAACAGGTATAAAGCGGAAAATCGTCTTCTTTTCGAATTGTTGTTGTTGTTGTTGTTGTTGTTGTTGTTGTTGTTGTTGTTGTTTTTGTTGTTGTTGTTGTATTTTGTGGCATCCCTATTGTTCCGTTTGGTAGAGCTGCAGAACCGGTAAGCGTGGTATTATTCTCCCTAAACGGTCTTAAATTAGTTAATGATAATTAACTGGGTTGGTTTTTGTTTCGGTTTGGGGGGTGTTGTTTGGGTTTTGTTGTTGTTGTTGTTGTTGTTGTTGTTGCTGTTGTTATTTTTTGTTTATCCGGTATTTTGTTTTGTTTGGGTTTTTTCCTTGTTTTTTGTCTGGTGGTGTTTTGTTGTTGTGTTTTGTTTTGTTTTTTGTTTGTTTGTTTGTTTGTTGTTGTTGTTGTTGTTGTTTTTGGGTGGTTGTTGTTTTTGTTTTGTTTTGTTTTTTTGGTGTTTTGGGGTGGGTTTTTTTCGTAGTTGTTTTTTTGTTGTTGTTGTTTTTTGGGAGGAGGGGTGCGTGTGGGGGGTTTTGTGTGTTTTTGATTTTTTTGTAGTTGTTTTTTGTTGGGGTTTTTTGTTTGTTTGTTTGTTTTTGTGCGTGTGGGTTTTTTGTTTGTTTGTTTGTTTGTTTGTTTTGTGGGTTTTTTGTTGTTGGGTTTTTTGTTGTTGTTGTAGTTGTTGTTGTTGTTGTAGTTGTTGTTGTTGTTGTTGTTTGGGGGGAGGGGGGAGTTGCGCCTATGAGTGTGCATGTACGCTCGAAATAATGTATCTTACTAATAACTAGAGCTCTGAATGCAATACCCGAGCGCATGCTGGCCGCGCTAGCTTGAAACACAAAAACAACCTTAAGGAGTAGTCAGGTCAAGGACAGAATGGTGTCAACTCTTACCCGTGGAGAATACAAGAACAGTGTTGTCCCACAACCCGGCATTCTGCAGCGCAGTCGTCAGATTGCCTATTCCCTCGTCCATGCACGACACCATACCTACAAACACAAACTGGTTTCAGTTTTGCCCTCAAACAACATCTGGATTAACACTCTACAATACTACCGGTAATCGTCAAGGAGAAACCGAATTCGGTTTAACATTTTCACTTCACAGAGATGTGTAGATGTGAATATTCAGTGACTGCTTTCACTAGTGACGTATGTCGGTAAGAAAGAACAGTGCCTTTATCAGAATTCACCCACCGTTCAAACACACAAAGATAGACTGAAAGATGACCACACTGACACACACAAAAATACACAAAATCAACAGCTCCTACCGTGCTGTGCTGGGTTCTTGTGTCCTAGTGTTGCAGTGCTGTTGTAGTGTGTTCACACTATCAAATTATTTTAGTCACCGGCCCCCGCAGTGGACTGGTTAGCACTTCGGATCATGGACCGGGAGACCCGGGTTCGAGTCCCAGCCGAGGCAAGCGGGACTTTTCCTACCTAGGTCAGCTCCTACCCAGAGCGGGTGTGCTATGGGCCCAATGGGAAGGCTGTTGCAACACAGCCGGGCTTCACTCACTTCACGGGTGCGACTTTGGGGGTGCATCCCTTGGTTTGACACGTCTTATGATGTGGATGATTACACGGCCGGCCTGGTTAATGCCGGGATATTTATGACAGGAAGCGTGGAATGCGGCCCTGTCCCGCAGTCCCAAACCACATGGACCTCCATAGCATCATCTTACTATCATCTTCATCTCCATCATCATGCATAACAAAATTTGTCCCAGCTTCCGAGTCCTCCGTGGGTTCCACCCATGACCTGGGAGGAACACCACTGGAGCCGGCAAAGACTTGTGGCAGAAAAAACAAATTTAGTCGAGAAAGCAAGTGAAATCTTTGAACTAACAAGAATGTAATAATAATAATAATAAAATATATCAGGACTTAATAATAATAATAATAATATATCAGGACTAAATATGGGTCCATGTTCCAAAAGGAGAATTGTGTGACGCTGTGACAAAGCCACGCTAACTTGTCTGCTTTGCAGATCCACTATGCAAGGGGTGTCATCGGGCATGCTCGCCCGGAAATGTTGTACAAATTGTACTAAAATCTGAGCAATTTGATGCATTTTTGGACTGATTTTAAATGCTTCACGGGAGCAAATACTTGTTTTGGTGGAGAATGTTTAGAATCAGAGTAAACTTTGTGCAATTTGGTGTGTTTTGGCACGATTTGATTTGCTTCAGAAGAGGAAACATACTTTACTTTTTTTTTTACTTTTTTTTTGTTGTTGTTGGCGGGAGTGGGGGGAAAGGGGTGGGGGAAGTGGGGGAGAGAAGAATTTTTAGCCAAAGGAAGATATCCACCAAAAGGTGGAAGATGTTCAGCCCTGATATAGCCAATGGTGTGTGCGATGTTCTTGATTACCTGCATACTTTCGTCTTTTCGTATCCTTGATATCTTGGTACTGCTCCATGTAACGGTCGGGAACTTCCAGAGGAGCGTGCACAGACTGATAGGGAAGATACAGGAACAGCCGCTGCAGAGACAGATTATAAGAAAGAAAGATGGAGATCAGACAAGGATGTAAAATTTGCAGCCGTCACAATTGCCAACGTTTGGGAAGACTGACTAAAATGTTTGACCACAGCACCAAGTTTGTCAATGTCCTAAACGCACATATTGTGAAATTACTGTTTCACAGAAGGCAGTTTTTACGGGTAGGGTTTTGTTTGTTTGATTGTTTGTATGTTTGATTGTTTGTATGTTTGTTTGTTAATGTTGGAGCGGGGGGGGGGTGTTGTTTTTTTGTTTTGTTTGTTTTGTCTGTTGTTGTTTGTTTGGTTTTGGGTTTTTTTGTTTTTTTGTTGGCGTTGTTGTCGTTTGTAGTTGGTGTT
>JACVVK020000435.1:322500-420000 GCA_018292915.2 Batillaria attramentaria | reverse complement strand
TCTATAAAACACACACACACACACACACACACACACACACACACACCACAGTATGTTGCCTTATGCATGTAAAGCGCAAATCTGGCTACCGACTGAGAAAAGAGTGTGACTGAAATTACATTTGGAGCACTGACTGAGATATTTAGGAACCGCCCTGCTAGTATTATCAGCGTTTTGTTATTATTATTATTATTGTTGTTGTTGTTGTTGTTGTTGCTGTTGTTGTTGTTGCTTGCGCGGCGTTAAGCCCTAACTAACTAACTAACTAACTAACTTAATAATAATAATAATACCCCGGATATCGCCGGTAAGCAGCTTGTAGTTGCCGACCCTGATCGCCGCTTGAACGCGGTTGTCGAACGTGTCAGTGAAGAGTCGCTTCCCTTTCAATGGAATCAGAGTGTCGATGTTGTGCAGCAGTTCCTGGCGGGGGCTCGGAGAATCGGCACTGAAATAAAACGACGCCGATATTACAAGGAGACAAATGCTGCTGCGGCGGCCCCGCGGTTAATAGCTGAGAAGGAGAATTCGATTTTTGTTGACAATTTCTGTAGACGGAAATGTATCGGATTTACAGATCTGCTAATCGCACGGCCATTTGAAGCACGCAGGCCATTAGTCACAAGCCCAACTGTTCTAAGACATGAACTGGCATATTATGTGAAGCTAACTCAGGATCCCATCCAACGATTAATCTGTTTAGCCACATGACTGGGGTTAATGTGAAGCCTATTAACCATGCAATATGAGAGTTGAAGTCTTGCCTTATGGTGCTCCATTGGTCAAAACCGTCCAGCGGTTTGGTTCCTTTCAGGGACCCACCGGCAATGCCCACAAGCGTCGGGAACCAGTCAGAGACGTGGATGAGTCGTGTGTTGACGTAGCCTGTCTTCTGAAGGAGGGGGCTGGTGACAAACCCTACTGCGCGCACACCTGCTTCAAACAGCGAGTTCTTGTTGCCTCTCAACGGCCAGTTGTTTCCCCCGCGGCGCCTTTGTCCTCCGTTGTCTGGAACATCACACACACACACACACACACACACACACACACACACACACACACACACACACACACACACACACACACACACTTCGCGCACACACGCACACAAATCACAGAGGGAGAGAGGGGAACGTGAATTGTTATGATAATAACAATAATAATAACCTCCCCAAAATGGTAGGATCTAAACGCCTTACAAAGTGGCACATAAGATATATAACTTATGAGGAACACTTTCAAGGGGATTTGGCCTAGCGGTTAAAGCATCTGTCCTGCGCAACGTGAAGTGCCCGATTCGAGTCCCATTCAGCCCTAATTACCCTTACTACGGTATGGGGACTATACCAAAAGTAGCTTACCAGTGGAGAAGATAAAGATGGTCTGTTGCCATAATCCTGCTTTCTGTAGGGCTCCCGTCAGTGCCCCTATACCCTCGTCCATACACGTCACCATACCTACACAAAATTAATTATTGTACATTAAACTGGTTTCGGGTGTGTGTGTGTGTGTGTGTGTGTGTGTGTGTGTGTGTGTGTGTGTGTGTGTGTGTGTGTCAGTGTGTGTGTGTGTGTGTGTGTGTGTGTGTGTGTGTGTGTGTGTGTGTGTGTGTGTGTGTGTTTAAGCAAATTCAAGCAAAATATAGGTGTCCTTGTGTTCAGTAAGGGAAAAGAAATACTGTTTCGAATCGTCAGTCTGTAACAGACGACCCCACTCATTCAAAATGGGCGAGCTCAAGAATTCAGCCAATCGCGTGCCGCGGCCTAATGACCATAAAACATGGCATGGCCTGGCAAAACTTTCTTGCCCGACACTACAAAGAGGGAAGCACGTGTACTTACTGTAAGTCCACTGACGTCTTTTGGGGGAAAAAAACATTACGTCAGTCACTTTCATCATGATTTTGAAATCACCCCTATTTACATAAAATGACGTCATGGACGTACTGTGGTCTGCGAACACACGGCAGAGGAAGGGAGGGGGTGGGGTCTTTGGCCGGGGGGGGGGGGGAGCTTGGCGAGTGGAGTCGTCTATTTTGGTTCAATCAACACATGCCAGTGAAGCACCCGTTTTCGTGAACGAGTTTCGTATCAGTAGCATTGGGTTAGTGATGTTTTCGCTTGCCTGACTACGTCCACAATTACCTGCGTATATCTTCCTGTTGGTGTCCTTGATGTCTTTGTACTGTTCCGTATAGCTGTCTGGAACCTCCAGAGGTCCATGCACAGCCTGGTAGGCCAAGTAAAGGAACAAGGGCTGTCGGGGTGGGGAAAAAAAAGAGAAATATTCATTCAGTTCAGTAGACCTCTCCACCAGCCCTTGTTGCTAGGGCAAACAAGTAGTTCGGCTTCCTTAGCAGTACATCGAGCTCGCCAAACTTGGAGCAAGAGGACCACAAACCAACAACAACGTCAGGTTCGGGGAGAGGTTGGCTCTCATCAAGGCAGCCTCACGGCCACTGACAGTCCACGAGAGACGACTGCCACCTCCTCGACACCTTGGAACAAGTCGTGCTGATGTGATTACAATCGACTGAACGCCCACATGCACAGGAAGATAAAGCTGGCGGCTACACCAACACGCCCCTGTGGAGAAGACGACCAAACTACGAAGCACGTTCTACAACAGTGCCACTGAGGTACTTCAACAGCTGAGACATGAAGTATGGCCAGAAGAAACGCCGCTACGGTTCATGCTGTATTGGAAACACGCCGAGATGGAGAAAATGACATCATTCATCTCACTATCCGGCCTGACGGTGTAAATGGCGCACGCTACAAGAAGCAGTACATCCGAGTCGCAGCGACAGTAGCTGTAGTTCAGTTCATTTGACCAGCTGACCTAAGGAATTCTGGTCAATGCTGCTAGTTTTCTACCTTTGTAGCAGCAGAAAGGAGTTGCCACGGAAATAAAATTTCCAGACGGACACAGTGTACCGTGAGGCCACGGTACATGAAAATGTCCATGGAAATGTCAAGAAAAGTAATGCTAAACCTGGTGGCCAAGTTCATCAAACAAAAAAAAAGTAAAACAGTGTAAGACTTGTATCTATCGCAAATAGTCATTGTCTGTCTAGTGTGTTGTTAACGCCTGAATTTGTGCACTTTTCTCAGTGTAATTGTACAATTTCTGTTTTACTCGTATCTTGTCCTTTGCGCGTACAGTTGTGGTTTCCTGTCAATTATTCAGAGCCTTCACGTTCGCTCTGATTCTCTGTATTTCCTCCACACTCCATAAGGGACTAACTTTTGACTTGACCTTGACCCCTTGACTGTCTCACACGAAAGCCGTAAGTAGCTCACTTGGTATCGCAGACATACGTATGTGATACGTCCATTTTTCGTCATAGATTAAATATGAAGGGAGGTAATCCCCAAACTGGTCCCCAAGGTCTAACGGTTGTTTTTAATAATAATAATGAGTATTGGACAGGCGCTTTACCCAATTTCATGAATCGGCTCAAAGCGCCGCGAACTCAACCCAACACGCACGCTCACGTGAATCACACACATTTTCTCACACACTGGACATAAACACATTACAATCACGTGGTGCGAAGGGTCAGCTCAGCTATTAAAGTTTCGGAATTTAGAATTGTATTTATTTTTCAAATTTGGTGGGCTGAACATTTCCAAAGCAGAGGGGGAGGAAGCCGGAGTACTCGGAGAGAACCCCCGACGATCGGCCCGAATGAACGGTGCCACATACGAGAAGGGAAAAATTCAATGCCCCGAGTGGGACTCGAATCCCAGACCTCTCGCATTGGTGACAAGTCTCTTAACCACTAGACCACCGACCGCCCCAAACAGGATTTGCCTCCCTTCAATCAGTTCTGGACCACTGAATTACTGTTGTTTGAACTTCTGAAGGGGTGGGCGGTGGTGGGTGTTTACTTTGTTGCTGACCTTCCACCGTCAACACACCAGTTAATGTTGAGAATTCTAAGAAAAACAACAGGGCTGCAACAGGGAATCAAAGACCCAGTAATGTAGGGTCTTTGAGGGAATACTGAGTTGGAATCTATAATAGTTGGAGTGAAAGTAGTAGTAAACTCATTATTGCTTGGCACACAGCAATGCCACTGAGTGAGGCAAAAAGCGTCGGCAGTCAAGGGGCTGAGGTTCACCTCCCGTTGTGGACTCGAACTACAGTAGCAGCAGCAGTATGGTATGGTGGACGTAACCCCGGCCCATATACATGTATTCATCTACTCTGAGGCGCTTAAGGCGCCGCAGGGCTGGAGGACGAAGTACTGAAAGCCCGCTGCTGCTATGGGCTACTCTTTCACCTTGCAATGCACTCTGGCGCCTAGCCTACGTCAATATTTTATTTCTGTTTTCAACGTCACCAGCCACCGACAGCCTTCACGCACAAATCCGTCTCTTCTGAGACGCTGGATGCGCCGCAGGGCTGGAGGACGAAGAAGTGAAAGCCTGCTGCTGCTAAGCGACACTTCAGTAGCAAACCTTCACCCTGCTATTCACTCTGAAGCGTTTCACATTTCTGTTTCCGACGCCTCCTGCCACACGCTACACCTCTTCGAAAGATGGGCGTGAGATCTTTACCGTGCACACCTGACAGCAGCAGTAGTAGTGTTCTTCTTGATGTCGTCATCGTCAAAGTTGTCGTCAAAGACGTGTCTGTTGCTGTGAGTTAATGGTGCTGCTGCTGTTGTATGGAATTTACATACCTTGGACTGGTTGTGTGTTTTGATGACGCGTATGGCTTTCTCCGTGAAGAGGTGCGTGGAGTAGGTTCCGTTCTGGCTTCGGTCAGGTCGCAGATCCTGGTACAGGTCGAGACGGTCGACACACATGTGTGTGTAGTAGTCCTCATTTCCGTTCAGGAACCCTGACCACACACACACACACACACACACACACACACACACACACACACACACACACACACACACACACACACACACACGCACGCACGCACGCACGCACGCACGCACGCACGCGGCACGCACAAACACGGGTGCGCGCGCGCGCGTCATATAACAGCGTATCATTGTAGGCCAAACAACACAAATGCACGAGGTCTCAAAATGCCTATATATGTTCCCTATAAGCCTCAGGCATCACCCTTAAAACTGCCTCAATCTACAAACAAAAATTATCATGCACAGACCATTCAAGGACACGCATCTGACATGAGTGGTTTTTTTTTGTTTTTTTTTTAATGAATGTCTTTTTTCTGCTCAGGCCTCACTGGAGAAATGCTAGTCTACTTTCTGTATAGGCTGGAAAGCCGCTTCGTCCAAATCCACTCGCGTCGCTGTCGCCTCTCTCCAGCGCAAGAAGTCCCAATATTTCAATATTTCTTGTTGCGGCCCCCCTGGCAAGCACCTTGCCCTACAAAATACAAAATTCACGAAAATCACGCTTTGTCATGACAACAAACATCATTACAAACTAGCGCACTGGCCAAACAGGGTTCTCCAAATAAACACCAAACATGATCCCATGGCCAATTTGTGTCCTGACGCCTGTATACTACACAGCACGTGCTGGTAGTGGCACAATAATGCAGTTCACACACACACACACACACACACACACACACACACACACACACACACACGCACGCACGCACGCACGCACACACACACACACACACACACACACACGCACGCACGCACACACACACACACACACACACACACACACACACAGTTCATTGCGCCGATCTCAGTCGCACGGTGAGTTTGTGAGCTATGCAGCTATGTATGTGGTCCACTTCTCAGTTGCCATGATTTGAACAAAAGTTGAGAGAAAATACAGTAGTAGAGCGGAAAACGAAATTGTTAGAGTGGGTGGTGGGTAGTGGTCATGCTGCGCACAAAGATTAACAGGTCAAGTTCTGAAGAAATTAGGGTTACCCCGGCAGTGCTTAGTTTGGTGTTTTTTTTTTTTTTTTTTTTTGCTGCCACAACTCTTTGCCAACTCCACTGGTGTTCCTCCCAGGCCATGGATGGAACCCACGGAGGACTCGGAAGCTGGGACAATTTTTATTATGCATAATGATGGAGATGAGGATGATAGTAAGATGATTCTATGGAGGTCCATGTGGTTTGGGACTGCGGGAAAGGGCCGCATTCCACGCTTCCTGTCATAAATATCCCGGCATTAACCAGGCCCGGGAACTACGGCACCTGCGGTGCCGGCCGTGTAATCATTCACATCATAAGACGTGTCATACCAAGGGAAGCACCCCCAAAGTCGCACCCGTGAAGTGGGTGAAACTCGGCTGTGTGGCAACAGCCTCCCCATCGGGCCCATAGCACACCCGCTCTGGGTAGGAGCCGACCTAGGTAGGAAAAATCCCGCTTGCCTCGGCTGGGATTCGAACCCGGGTCTCCCGGTCCATGATCCGAAGTGCTAACCACTACACTACGGGGGCCGGTGTGTGCTTAGAAATCTTACGTAGTATAAGAAATTAATGTGGTCATGCTGGACAACATATGTAAGAAAAAAAAACACCTTTTTCTTACATATGTAAGTTGGGTGTTCGGGAACCAGTCACAAGTGAAATTGCCTCACTTTAAATTTCAGGAACTATTTATTGACAGAACGTAAAACAGGCCATAAATTTTGTAAATATAATAACCAACTCCTTGTTTTTCAGATTTATGACAGCTGCCCGTATTTTTGGAATGAAAGGTTTCTTAGTGAATGCTCAATAGTGAATATACTAAACATTTTTTTTTTATCAAAGACAGTCGGATTCACGTGTTGATGTTAGAGACAGACATCAGACGCAAGGGACATCACTCGTGTCGCTCACGTGGTTTTCGCAGGTGGTTGTTGTTGTTGTTGTTGTTGTTGTCGTCGTCGTCGTCGTCGTCGTCGTGATGGTGTTGGTGGAGTGGTGCTTTCGTCGCCACAGCTGTTATTTCTGTTATCGTCTTAGCTGTTGTCACTGTCGATGCCGGTTGTATTTGTTGTCGTCAATGTCTGTAGGGTTGTCTTTGTTGTCTGAGGCGTCGATGTTCTAGCTGTTGTTTTTGTTGTCGTCAATGTCGTCGAATGTCGTCGTCATTGTTGTCATGGCTGGGGTTACCATAGAAAGAATCGAAGCCTCTGTTGTTGGGCAGGTAGTCAGACTTGTAGAAGCCGAGATGCCACTTGCCAACCATGTGGGTGGAGTACCCCGCCACCCGGAGTTGGTCCGCCAGGGTGGGGCTGTCCAGGGGCAGGCCGTTGGGCTGGCTAGAACGGATGTGACGGTGCTGAAGGCCTGTATGGATCTGGGTCAAATCAAAGGCGTTGTATCACGACCGGCGTAACGCGAGCATGATTGTGTCTTCAATTGGTTCTAACAAATGGCGACGGTCTTCGAAAAAGCTGTGAGTACCTCTGTGTTGAAATTACAAGCGTATAATCTTATAATGGAGCAGAATAGAATTTTATTGTTTTGCGTTATTGAAAAAGAAAGGGTTTGCTTTGCACCTATCACCAGACTCCAAAGAAACCTATTCGTTTTGGTTGACCTTCAACAAGGGTCAAGGTCAAAGGATTTTGCTTCCAAAATTGTTGTATTTTTCTCCTGCTATGTCGCTCTCTCGGTGCACTCGCAGAGAAGACACGGGATACAACAGGCTGGAACTCCAATACTTTATTAACAGAAGATGCGCAAGAACAAACTCATGAAAGAGGAAGAACCCAGAACGCTGTGCAGTGCTGCTTATATACTAACCGGTCAGATCTAGAACATTCTACAACATACTGGCAAGTACGGAATCTTTCCTGGGTTACGTAATCTACTGACGTTACTGCACTCGCATGTTCTGGGATGGTCTAGAAATTTCCATCGAAATGCAGTGACTTTTCGCGATCTCTACAACAAAAATCCACATTATTGCCTGGCTGTAAGCAAGCACAGGGGAGGCAACTAGTCTGAAACATACCCAGCATGGAGAGTTCTACCAAAATAAATAATAATTTTTTAAAAACCCATTATAATCCGACCAGGGAAGCCGGAAGGGGCTTTTTCTACCGCCTCGGCGTGGCATTGTCTTGTTTGTTTGTTGTTTCTTTTTCCTTTGTTTTGATGTTGTTGTATGTTTGTTGGTCCGTTTGTGTTGTTCTTACTTTGTTGTTTTCCGTGTGTTTATTTATGTGGTGATCTTTGGGTGCAGACAGTTGTTTGTTTTTATGTTGTTTCCATAGTAATGGAAACAACATAATAGGACGGGCTAAAATTTCCACGTTCATAGGCAAGCATCTGTGGTACAAACGCACGTCACTGCCGATCTCCCGCAGAGACGATTATGCAAGTGTAACTCTGACAATGACGTAAGAAAACCTGCGTCATCGATGCTGGCATGTATGCTGTTCCGAACGCGCTTCTCCTCCTCACTGAGTGCCGTCTGTGCGGATGTGTGTGCGTGTGTGAATTGTGTCCGGGCCCGTTTCTTCGAAGATACTTAACCGAATGGCTTCAAATTTGGGGTATCCAAATTTATCAAAATGTTACATTAGACGATTCAAGCGTGTGATGATTGCTTAAGTTATTTGGGAGTTATCGCCCTTTTGAGACAAGTTGGTTGTCTTTCGTGTACAGGCGTAATATTTATTTAAATCACTCAATTTTTTGGCAGTAGATAGCTTGAATACGGACTCTGAATTGATTCACTACTAGAAAATGGTCGCTCTTATAGTTTTCATGTAAACCGAGCCTGAGTTGACATTGCATGTGAACCCAGTTCAGATGCCTATTTCTCCGAAAATACTGAACCGATCGATTTCAAATTTGAGGTTTCTAAATGAATCAAGATTGTTGAATAGAAGGCCCGATCCAGCTACGATTGCACACATGATTTGCGAGTTATCGCCCTTTTCAAAAAAAGTGGCTTTCTGGCGTTTAAAGGCGTAATATTTACCTAAACCACTCCATTTTTGGGACATAGATAGCATGAATACGGACTCTCAACTGAGTGAATTTTGGAGGTTGTCGCTTTTATACTTTTGGCGTAAACCGTACCTGATGAAAGTGCTGGTGAACACACTTTAGATCTCAAAATCGCTCCTACTATACATAGATAATGAGCCTGGGGTGCCATAAAAAATATACAAAAAAATTAGAAAAATTCACTGCAGCCGTTGTCGACAGTTGACTCGAAAATTTGTACTCGAAGCACATTTCCTTTACACAAGCCACACGCCTCACAAACATCGCAGAAAAGGCACACGCGCACTGACGCAAAACTGTATCAGCGTCAGTTTGCCGACGTCATGTTTGATTGACGTGGGGGTGTGTCGTCACTTTTCGGAAGTTCTCTATTTGTAGACGGGGAAAGCGGGAGTTTCACTGATGTAGTGAGCTTTGTTTTTCACACTGACTCTCACTCAATAGCATAGTAGAGTGAGAGAACACCACATAGGTCTCAATGGAGCACATGCACAAACGCGGCTCGCGCAAGTCTGCGTGCGTGCGTGCGTGCGCGCGCGCGTATGTCTGTGTGTGTCTGTGTGCGCGCGCGCGCAGCAGACATAACACATAGTGAAAAAACGTTCGCCGCGCAGACTTGTCTGTTAAACACATTGAGCCGGTATAAATTCGATCTTTACACTGCGCAGCAGCAACACTTCAATTTTCATGGGGCTGCTTTCATTGCAAGAATTGTATCCGAGTCAAAGTTATTACGTCAAATGTATTATGCGTCATCCCAATGAGGAAAACGTCATAGATTTCAAAGAAAACAACTTGACGTCTCTCTTCCAAAACCAAGATTGGTCTGACAAGCCCGGTCAGTTGTTTCCATTCAGAGAGAGAGAGAGAGAGAGAGAGAGAGTGTAGTGTGTGTGTGTGTGTGTGTCAGTGTGTGTGTGTGTGTGTGTGTGTGTGTGTGTGTGTGTGTGTGTGTGTGTGTGTGTCCTCCCGAATACATGGCATTACAAAAGAACGACCGTGACGACAGCAGGTGATTAAATGGAAACAACATATTGGGCTGGTCAGTGGCCATCTTGTTTTTTAAATACAGATTTGACGACGGTATGCGAAACTCTACATGCATGCATGCATGCATGCGTGTGTGTGTGTGTGTGTGTGTGTGTGTGTGTGTGTGTGTGTGTGTGTGTGTGTGTGTGTGTGTGTGTGTGTGTGTGTGTGTGTGTGTGTCTCCACCCCCATCCCCACCCCCTTCCACCTCACCTGATACCTCCCAGACAACAGCTGGCTGCGTGTGGGGGTACAGAGGGGCTGAACGTAGTAGTTCTCCAGCTTCACGCCCTCAGCAGCTAGGCGATCCAGGTTTGGAGTTCGAATCCTCGACCCGTGGTAACCGACGTCGTGAAAGCCCAAATCGTCCGCCAGCACAAAGACAATGTTAGGTGGAGCCGCCCCTCTGCGGGCCTCATTCCCCCACCCCCAGGGAAAGTAGATCAAGAATAATAATAATACCAGTACGCTTTCAACGACAAGGACTGCTAAACCGACAGCCACAGGTACACAGACTTTCCCCAACCTTCTCTGGAACAGAAGAGACAGTTTGGTGAATTCCTCTGTCGGGATTTTTTTTTTAAATTTTTTTTTTTTTTTTTTTGGGGGGGGGGCTCCTGTTTAAGCTCCACTCCCCCCCCCTCCCAACACACACACACACACACCGTCACAAACACACACACGCACGTACGCACGCACGCACGCACACTTCAATAACACACCGTGCACAAAGGTAGACTAGCAGCCGTAACAGTGCAGTAAAGCTGAACATCAATGCATCTTGAACAGTTGGTAATACGGAGGGAAAGATTGACAACTCTCTCTCTCTCTCTCTCTCTTGGGTGTGCTTCTTTCTGCACACTTAAGTACGCTGACCTCAGAATCACTGCTTGAGCCACTTGATGATGTCATCAGGGCCGGATCAAAGTTTTTTGAGGGGGGGTGCTTAAAATTGTTTTAGGGTCTTCTCATCGAAGTGGCGAAGCCACGAGTGCGTGCCTGCAAAGCAGGCACGCCCCTCTAGGGGGGTCCGGGGGCATGCTCCCCCGGAAAATTTTGAGAAAAATGGTGCAAATCTGTGCAATCTGGTGCATTTTGGCAGTGTTTTTTTTTTTTTTTGGGGGGGGGGGGGTGCTCGAGCACCCCCAGCACCCCCCCTAGATCCGGCCCTGGTCATTACTTCAACCTTGTACGTATACTCCCTCTTATGCATGATGAGCTGAGCTCACTGCAGTGACTGAAATAAATAATAAGATGGGTTTACCGGCAGTGTGTGTGTGTGTGTGTGTGTGTGTGTGTGTGTGTGTGTGTGTGTGTGTGTGTGTGTGTGTGTGTGTGTGTGTGTAAACCTTATTATCTTACAGTACAGAATAAAGCTCGACAATAAATGGAGCATGGGTGCGGCGCGGCGACACTGGCTGACGCGGCTATCAGATTTCCCCGATGCTGAAATGCTGTGACGTCATTTCTCACTTGGGTGTCGTATTATACTTTTGACGTCATTACCATTCACACAAAATAGTGTAATGTGAAAGGAAGTGCCGCAAAGACTTGAAGATTCCTGCAGCCTAGTCAGTTCGCCAGCCTGCCGCCTACACACACGTATGCACACACACGGGCGCACGCACGCGCGCACTGACATGCAGACGGACCGGCGCCGGCCACTGACTCACCTTCAACCGAGAATTCTTTTTGAGTTTCAGTTATGATGACGCAGGTTTTCTTACGTCATTGCCGGAGTATCAGTCAAACTTACGACAATGATGTGCACATGGAATACGCCGGCTTCCATGGAGACAATATTACGAGACTTGCTGATTCGTAGGACCGTGACTGAGATAGTAATAATAACGTCATTGGTTGGTTCTAAAAAGCCCCCCCCCCCCCCCCCCCGTGAGACTCAGTGACAAGCACGTCTCACGCACGACTGATGTTACCACCGCCCGCGTCAAGTTGTGCGGCGTGTGGCGTCAGCTAGTGTGTCAGTGTACCGCGTGCGCGTGCCGTACGCTGTCAGTGCCAGCCGGTGTGCCCGGCCACAGACGTGTGTGTGTGTCAGTGTCGGTGTGTGCGTGCCGCCGGTGTGTGTCAGTGTGTGTGTGTGTGTGCATGTGTCCGGCCCGACGGCCGGTGTAAGTGTGTGTGTGTGTGTGTCAGTGTACACCGAATACTGATGATGATGACGGTGTGTGTGTGTGTGTGTGAGAGAGAGAGAGAGAGCCAAGGTGTGTCAGTGTCAGTGTCAGTCACGGTCAGTGTGTGTGTGTGTGTGTGTGTGTGTGTGGCCGGCCCGCCGGCGACTCAGCCTTCGGCAGCGTTCACAAAGTAAGTCAGCCTGTCACTGAGTCCGAGTCCGTCCCGCGGCGGTCAGTCAGTGCAACGCTGCACCCGTGACTGACTCTCAGTGAAACGAGACATTTTGCTGGGAACAAAACCCTCGTCAACTAAGGTTCCCTACCCATCCTCCCCACCCTCACCCTTCTCCCGCCCGTGCCGTTACCGGGCCCCATCAATGGTCGCACGCACATGTAGACTTACATTTCTGTGGTCACACTTCCCCCCTGTTTCAGAAGGTTTACGGATCTGGAAAGTGCGGTTTCCTAAACTGTTCTACTCTCATATGGTCGAGTTGTTTTGTTGTCGTCACGTGACCAAGCTAAGCGGCAGCATTTTTTCGCCAGGAAGCCATGCATTGATGCCGAAAATGCTTTGTTCTGTTGCTTTTCTGTTGTCCATCCAATATTTCCACACGTCAAATGAATATCTTGGCCTGAGGTAATCACTTCGCGTGTTGATGTCGCGTATTCATCGTGCTTGAGATGGTGTGTGGCTGATTTTGCAGGATTCGACATGCTCTTGATTTGCGCACGCAACAGGGCAAAGAAGTCTATGACAGATTATAAAGATCGTGTTTCGGCGTATGAATGAAGACGAGAGAATGTGTCCGAAATGTATCAGACCTTTTGAATTTTAAAGAGAGAAGAAGAAGAGACAAGAGTGCATGATTATCATAGTAATAATAGAGAAGAAAGTTGTTGAAAGTTGTGTGTATACTTTTTGGGGGGTTTGTTTGTGTGGGGTGTGTGGGGCTGTTTGACATGTTTTGAAAGTACTGCGGATTCAAATTACACGCTCAAGTGGTGTCAGCATTAGATTAACTAGGATATGTCAGATTTTTTCCCTAATATGGAATGATCGAGTGTCTGATTTACAAATATTCAATCTCGTCTTTTCCTATTACAGAATTAAGAAGCTGTCAAGTTCAAGATAGCAGATATGGCAGACCTTCCTATTGCAGCCATTGTCTGTATTGCTGTTGGGTGCTATGTGGCAGTCATCATTGCAATTTTGATAATATGTAATGTTTTAAAGGTAAATCGTGCGACATGTAAAGTCAACAGTTTTAGCAAGAACACCATAATTAGTCGTGTTATTTTGTTGTTTCTTGTTTGTTTGTTTGTTTGTTTTTCTGTGGCGAGGGGAGGGGTGGTAGGGGTAATGCCTGCTACAAGAGGTACTGTGTGTACGTTGCCTTCTTTCTATGTTACCAGTCTTTACATGTGAAAAAAAAAGAAAAAGTAGGGTCAGTTGTAAAATTACTGACAATTTTCAGGGCTTATAATCTTCCACCTTGTAGCGGATTGCCACCTTTGGCCAAAGTTTTTCTCCCCCAGAAAAGTGTGTTTCCTCGTCTGAGGCACTTAAAATCATGCCAAAATGCACTAAATTGCACAGATTAATTTTAATCTACTTCTAAACATTTTCCTCCCCCCCCCCCCCCCAAAAAAAAAAGAGGTGTATCCTCCTCAGAAACACTGAAAGGCATGCCAAAATGCACAAATTTTAGTCAGAGTTCAAAGAAAACTATGGGGGAGCGCACCACCCTGGACACAAATAAATAAATAAATAAATAAATTTATATAGCGCACTTCTCAGATACAGTGACTCATTGCGTTAACACACATCACTCATACACATTCACACTGTACAGACAAACACATCAATCAGTACATATTACACATCACACAATACAAAGACACATCAGTTGAAAGCCTGTTGAAAAAGGTGCGTTTTCAGTCCAGATCTAAAAGCTGATAGAGATGGTTGTTGTCTCAGCCCCATAGGCAGAGAGTTCCAGACTGTAGGGGCGGCAAAACGCTAGGCTTTGCAGATTTGCCACTTTGTCACTAAATGCTACACACTTGTCCTTTTGGATCATGGACTACATACATGTATTATATAGTGTGTCAGTCATACGTGTATTATATAGTGTGTCAGTCATACATGTATTATATAGTGTGTCAGTCATACATGTATTATATAGTGTGTCAGTCATACATGTATTATATAGTGTGTCAGTCATACATGTATTATATAGTGTGTCAGTCATACATGTATTATATAGTGTGTCAGTCATACATGTATTATGAGCCCTCATCTTCTTCTTCTTCCAAGCCCCCACCCCCCAACCCCTCTCTCTCTCTCTCTCTCTCTCTCTGAGGAATGGCATCCTGCGTTTACCATTACCATGTATTGATTAATATTCAAAACAAGCCTTTCCTTTGCTGGAGCATTACAATGGAATTCCCTCCCTTCACACCTGAAACAAAATATATCTACTTCTGCGTTTAAGCATACGCTAAAACAGTACCTGACGGACCGCATGTAACGTAATTACATGGCAACCTGTCATTTGACTTTCCAATGCCTATTCATTATATGATTTGTGTTTGCAAAGGTTGCATGTGTGTGTGAATGCGTTTGGACGATTTTCTCTATGGTTCTGTTTCCTGTAGTTTAGTGCATAATTTTCTGTTTTGATATATCTTTTTAAACTTTTTTCTATTTTAATATTACTATTCTTTTATTTTTATTGTTTTAGTAGATAGGCACTGTAGCATTAGCAACGGCAAGTTTGCAAACTGGCGAATTTCTGTGAAAACTTTTACCGTTGATAAGTAAAGTTTCATCATCATCATCATCATCATCTCTCTCTCTCTCTCTCTCTCTCTCTCTCTCTTTTGCTTCTTGAACTAAGTGGTTGTACTGTATGTACCTCATTCAGCCTTCTTTTCAACTCAGATTTGTAATGGTGAAATGACTGAATGATGTGGTTCCAGGGTCGAGGTCAGTGTGGGGAGTCCCATTGCTGTGCGAAGGATGAAAACGCACAGTCCTGTCAGTGCTGCATCAGCATAGCTGAATCCTGCAACTGCTGCAAGGGACCCTCTGTCAATTCCTGTCTTGACGCCTGCTGCAATAGGAAGGTATAATTACAAACGAGAGTGCAGTATCTTTTTTCTTTCTTTTTTCCCCCCCCCTTTTTTGCTTCCCCAACCTGCCTGCACCAGCCGTATTCCTCCCAGTTCATGGGTTCAGAGAGTGCAATATCTTATTTGTAAATTGCAAGTCCTGTGTGGGAGGTCAAGCTATGGTCGTATCAGCCTGGACTAACACACTTCAAACAGCACACAGGGATTTCCCATTCTTCCAGCTGTCTGCCCACTGGCCATACATCTACTTTTACTTCAGGCTGCGATGTGCAAGTATGTATCATGCAAGACTTATGTCGTCAGTGGTTACTTTGCTTGGAAGAATTCACTGCCTGCGTACGCCGATAGATCTGGTGGGGCCATGGAAGGAAAAGCAACTATGCACCATTCCTGCAGGAACCCTAGGGAAAAAGAAAGAAATGATTAGTATCATTTTATTAATGAAACACTTCCCCTGGGAATACACATAAGCAGTTGAAATTTCCCTGTAACTGGACAGAAAGGAAACAAGAACAGTTTCGTGCACTTGGCAGCTTCTAATTTCACGCCCTGGTTTGTGTGCAGCGAATTTCTTGTGTGGACATTCTCATGTGCAAGTGCTGCTCTTCGGATGGATCCTCCTGGATTGATGTGAGTTCTTGTGGCAGCTGGACAGTTGCTGTTGTGCTTTTAATTGCTTTGTCTTCATTCCAGATTTTGTTTTTGAAGTTCAGTAATTGCTGTTTTCCTTCTTCCTCTTGATTAATTGAATTAATGGTTTATTCTTTTGGGGTCTTTAGAAAGCTAACTTTTGTTTTTCTTAGCCTTGAAATTTGGCCATACATCGCTCAGCGGTTTCATCATACTTGCTGCTGTATTAATGAGCAAATTTTGAGCAGGAGCATAAAGAACTTTCCTTGCTGCAAGTATAATCACCGCTGAACGTGTAGACATATCTTATAGAAGTAGCACTTTGGAAATTACCAACCAGAACACTGTATTTGCAGGCTAAGAATAGACAAGTGTCCTTCCTCCTGATCTGTAGCAAGTGGTGGTGGATAGTTAGTTTTTCATTGAGAGTCATTTTCTCATATATGTTCTGTACCATACACTCAGAAATTGGAATAGTTTGTTCTTATAGATCTAGTAGTTCCATGTTTGGTGTACTTGTTCAATTTTTGTTCAATTGAAATGGATGCTTCTGCTATAAAGTGTTCATTTTATATCTTTTCCTTACTCTGCCAAGCTGTTGGGTGGGGGGGGAGTGGGGGGGGGGGGGGATTGTTGGTGGAAGATTGAAAAATGACTTAAAATTAGAAATATTTAAAATGGTGATTTTATTTATCTGTTGTGGTGTAACACACACATTTCACACAGAGATGTTGCTTTATTAATGATAATAATATATGGCTTGTACCAAGCATTTTTTGCTCATGTGACTTGCATTTGTAATGCACAATGTACACACCTTTCCAATTTTTGTTGTGCCAGTGCTGTGAGAGCGTAAGTAGTGCAAATTTTCCTGATGAGAGAATTTGTGAATGTTAGTGTTGCTGTTCTTTGTGGAGGAAGAACCCTTTTTCATGTGTCTTCTGTGAGCCCCCCTCTCTGTCTCTCCCTCTCTCACTTTCTCGTTCAGTTCATGAAGCTGAAATGGTCAATTATTAAATGTTGTAATTGTGGTTATCCAATTCCTTGTCATGGTTAACCTTCACCCCTAATATGTATGTTGGTCCTTGTAAAATGTTTTTTTTTGTTTTTTTGTTTTTGCTTTTTACAAACTCGAAAGATGTACGAGTAAATGCATGCTGTCTTTCAACACTTCTTTTCACACCAACGCTGGTTTTAAATTCAACTTCTTCAGACACGTATGCAGTGCTCAAGCATGGGTTTCACAGAAACAGCGGTTTTAAATTCAATTTCTTCAGACATGTATGCCCTTCTCAAGAATGGGTTTAGGAAAAACAAAACAAAACAGAACAAAAATTCATTGCCATTGATGTGACGCGCCAGCAATCTTCGGAGCAGTAAACGAAAATTTTGTATTTGAGAGTGGCAGGGTACCAGTAATCATGTTAGAGAAAATCATCACGATTGCCATTTCAGCGCTCTGAACTAGCCATGTGTAGAACCCATGTACCAATGTCAGGTGTGGGAATGGTTGAAAGTGTGCTCCCAGCTGAGCAGGCTTTGAATACCGGTAGCAACTAGCATTAGAGGTTGTGTGTCCACTCCATCGCTCACCATGTGAACTCATGCATTTTCGGTAGAGGCCACAGGCACACTGCTTCACCAACACTGTCTTTCTCACATGTCCTATTGAGGAGATGTGTCACATCTTAGGATGTGTTTGAGTGTGTGTGAGGGTGCGGGGATTTGTACATACCCGGTACTTGTAGTAGTTTTAGAGGTCCTCTGAGAGTGGCTTTGCTTCTGGCCTGGTAGAAATGTTTAGCAGGAATTCTGTGGTGAACAGGTTCTCTATAGTATATTGTCTTTACCTGAACTGCAGGTACAAGTAGATTCATAACAAAAGTTAACAAAAAATAGCAAAGCAAAAAAAACAAACCAAAAAAAAAAACAGTTGAATGAATGTCCCTACCCTGTAACAACATAACATTATAATGAACACACAAATTGCATTCGTGAAGATGTTGACTACACTGCATGCTTATTAAGATCCTTTTCAAGAGAAAACTCAGTACATGTACACACAAACACACACAAAGAAACAAACAAAAAACAAGCTACAATAATAAAAGATAATACAGGCAGAATGTAAGAGTTCACCAAAAAAAATAAAACATTTCCAATGTTCTAGTCAGTAAATGTGTTGTGTGGTTTTGGTGTGCAGTGTAGCAAGCATCCTATTCAGTGGTTTAAGTTTTAACTTGCTGATACTCTCAAGATTTGAGAGATTTTCCCCCAGTCTCAGGGGAACTTCCCCCTGTCCCTCTGTACAACCATTTTAAGACGAGAGCATGTAAACTGTCCAGTATATTTTGTGCAGCACGAGGAAATCCTTTCAATCAAACCACTGATACAGTTGTGTGCATATCATTATATGTATGCGCATACAGACACACACACACACACACACGGAAGCCTGACATCAAAGGCTAAATTATGACTATCCCTACAACAAATCACAGAAGCTGATCTTTTTATGGTGATGTTGTCTAGTAAATGTCCTTTTAATTTTATGATTTCCTGGTGCATTCTGGTTGTGGTTGTGTGAAACTCCTGTTTTGTTCTGATAATGATGTTGAAGGAAACTTCTTACTGAGAAAAATAACTGTTGTGAAGACTAATCTGTAGCACTTCTTTCACTCAATACTGACCCCTAAATCTGTTGTGCTATAAAGAACACTGTTCTTACCTGTGATAAATGTTGTGAGTGACAGTGTTGTTGTAAATGTTGCGTGGTATCCCGTGGTATAGGGAGATGTATAGGGACATATGCAGTTTCTTGGGTGAACAAGCAGATTTTAAAATTGTTATTCATGTAAGTCTTAGTGTCCAACTGAGTGCGTAGCTCAGTAGGGTAGCATCCCCATATACGTAGTCCTGTGTGAAGGTGAAACTGAACAGGCATCAAGGGAAATAAAGTTTGATGTATTCAACGCTGACCTTCATATCCACTGACTCTGCATTTACAGTGTGACAACATTTGGTGCTTAAACGTGTGGTTAGACGTGTTGCTTTCAAAGCGGGAAAGGGGAAATGCTGGTGGAGTAGAGGCTCTAAGCAGCAGCCATTATGAAAGTACTGGATTTGTATTGTGTGGAGCAGTCACAAAGCTTACTCCAGTTGGCTTGTACGGTGGACATTTTGTCATCTTGGTTGTTATACTGTACAGAGTGCATGCTGGCTTCAGCTGTCATGGTCACTGGTAACATGTAAAAGAATACCAGCTGTTTGACTGTTTGATTGATGTATTAATTTCTCCTAGCAGTTTTTACACCCTCCATTCCTAAACCTAGAACAAGGGGACAGCACCCTTGAAATTTGACACTGGAAAACATCTCCCCTCTGTATTCTGAAGTTCTTTGATGGTTATATTTCTACTAAGGATAACTTTCTTCTTTTTTTTTTTTTTTTTTTTTGGCTGATAACAAAATGATGAAACAGTCACAAACATTCAGAAAAGGAGGGTCAGTGAAAACTTAAAAAAAAACAATTCTGCAACTTTCCCACTGCCACAATGTATATCCATGCACTATCAAATAGGTTTGGTGGTAATGAAAGCAGATATGTTTTCCTCAGCACAGCATCTGTAACAGACATGACGACCAAATATGTCAGGATTCCACTGTTTATTCAGTTTATGAAGCACTCGTCGCAGGCTGATCTGAGTGTTTTCTTCTAAATAAATGTTCTGTCCTCTTCTCTGCTGCATCTTTCCATTCATGACACATTTTGACCAGAACTGAACTTGGAAAGATCTGCACTGACAATGAGGTGTAATGCTCAGGAAACCAGTTTTGATGAACAAACTCTGGCATAGCGTTTCAGTGTAAAAGGGGAGTGGGGATAGTAGAGCTGGTAGGGTGTTGAACTGTCAGCACTAAGCTGAGAGTTTGCATGACTCCCATTTGAAAGACATATGTGACGGCCCCCCACGATTTGAGTCTGAAGTCACTTTTTGAAGTTTTTGAGGTTTTGATATGATCTTACAGGTTTTTTAATGCTGAATCCAATGGTGAAAACCAGATTAAAATCGGATAATTATTTTTGAAGTTATGATCTGTTGAAATGACGTACCCCATGAAACAAAATAGCCACCTCGGTCGGAAAATCGGGTGTTGCACTATTCAGCTGCATGTAACTTCCGACTCATTTCGTGGCGTAGCGTCACATATACAACTGGGCTGGGTGTCCTTCAAGTTTTTTTTTTTTTAAGGATCACATGTTATCCATAAGATAACATTTCCGAAGGACAGGTTCAGTGTTCATTGTCAGAACAGATCTTTCATACATGTGCATTGAATCCACTTCTCACCATGTAGTTATGACTGCATTTGTTTGCCCAGATATGTCAGTTTTTCTCTACCCAAGAAAACGACAGTTCTGTTAGTTTGTGCATGTACCTCTTCCTACATGTTGGCACATAAAATCAGATGGGTTCTTAAGAGGGTTTCTGGGACTCAAAATCTTCACTAATCACAACAAAAACAAACGAGAACAAAACTTATCAATTAATCATTATTATTAATATGTGGAGGGGGTGGCAGTTGATCGTTATAACTTCTTCTTTTTTTCAAATCAATACTGAGAATCGTGCACGTTCATTCATCTCTATGCCACCATGAATAGTTAGTTTATTTCCTTGACCGTAAATTCCAGTTCCTGGCAATGTTTATTAGCGTGCTGCTTACTTAGGCTTCACTTGTTTTGCAAGATGTGTGATGCCATCGTCTTATGCAATCAGTAATGTCTGGGAGTGGTGTATGTAACTTCTGCAGATCGAATTGACCAGACACTGGCATTTGTCAAACATACCTGAGAAAACAATTTACGCATGAATTTATGAATGAAAATGTTTTCTTCCACTAATAATATGAAATAGTCTTTTGCCTTGTGACCATAGAGTTTCAGGATAAAACTTTCTTACAGTAAACTTTGCCAAAAGATCTTACCAGAGTTTTTAAAACAATGTTGTATAATATACACTGACCAAAAACACTGGTACTTTTTTTTTTTTTTTTGGGGGGGGGGGGGGGGTCTGCTTTCATGTAACAATTCATTTCAGGTTCATGGTTCCAGCATTTTTCTATTAATCTTATTTATTTCCAAGTTTTCATCTTCATGTTTAATTCAACTAATAACAAGAACATGGTGCCATGTAAATCGGTCTGATAGCCAGTAAATGGAAAACTGGCGTTTGTTGAGTAAGTTTCTCACATAGATCAGTAAGATTATTCGATTCAATTAGTAACCTGACAAATGCCCAGCTGGCGTCTGGTAGATTACTCTTGTGTATGAAACCCCTCTGTCATTGCACTGTATACTGTTTCATGGGTTGTTTGTGTCTTTCTCTTGTCAGCGATGCTATGAGTTTGGCAACCAAACTCAAACTCCCCCTTAACCCTGGGCCTCTGAATGAGTCTGTCTTTATGCAGTAAGTATGTGTACGGTAGTGCGAGCTTTGAACCCTGCTTCTAGAGTATAATCACCTTTCCTTCCGTAGATTTGCTTCACTCCCTCATTGAGTTACACCTTTTTCTTTATTTGTATGTATCCATACTGCTAAACCCTTATTTTCTACCGTACAGGCTTACCAGCTTTGCTGTGCATAAAATATGCATTTTGTAACCTAAACTATATATATGATGTGAGAAATAAAATATGGCACTTAAAATGCATGTTCAACTTAAGTAGGTGGTGTACAGATGCCGCGGGCAAATTTGCTGCTTCAGAACAGTGCGTGCCAGTTGGAAAATCATGTAGCGGACATTGCTTTGGATGCACATGCATATATTTTTATCATGTTGAAACTGCAAGTACATGCACTTTCCCCCACATTGATAAGCAATAGCAGGTGTTCCTTTGAGTATCGGTGCAACTGGGGGTAAAAAGGAAACGATAACTGTGTGAAAAGTTTTTGATGAAAAAAAAAAAAGAAAGAGAGAAAGTGTTTTGTGTATCTCCAAGTGTTGTGAATTTCAACAATTCATGTTTCACTTCAGGAAAGCTTGTATAGAAGAGTAGCACACTTTTCACTTTCTACACAAAATGTCTCCCTTTTTTTTTTTTGTTCTTTTTTTTTTTCCAAACATGAAGCCCTTCTCTACTTTCATGCATTTCTCTACTTTCAGACTGATTTTACCCCCCCCCCCCCCCCTCTCTTTCTCTCTTCATCATTTTTTTTTTTTTTTTTTTTTTAGTCTACATTGTCACCATTTTTACATCTTTCTTTTTCATATTTTTTGCTTAATTGCCTTGCAGTGTGTGTGTTTCTTTTTATTAACGAGCTGCTTACAAGCCTGAACATCAGCTTGCACGAGGTCTGCAAACTGTCTGTCTAGTGTAAATAAATAAATCGGCTATTATGATCATGCTACCAAAGGTAATGGTTTGCACGAAAAGTTTTCCCCAGCAAACTAGAAACTTGGGGACATATTTGGGCTGCCATGCGAAATGTTCTTTGTGCTTCACTGACAGTAATGCATGTGTTTTCACTTTTATTGCTCTCTTGGGATGTTGATTATGCATATTTAATATTGTTGGGCTTCACTGGTATGGTGGTACATGTGTATCAGTTGAGGCATGTATTGGTATTGATATATTCTATAGTCCCATTACTATTACCATTATAGTCTATTACTGTGATAAGGGAAATTCTGGCTGCTACCCCCGCGGGGAGCATGCCCCCGCAGTACGGCCCCACCCTTTTTTTTTTGGTTTTTTTGTGGGTCTTTCTTTCTTTTTCCTGCATGCAAAGCGTGTGATTGGTTTCCATTCTGCGGCCTTTCTCATATGGAATGGGATTTTTTACACGCACACTTGATGTGTGTGCGTGTGTACATGCAGGCGAAACAGGCACTGTAAATGAGTCTGCACGTGATTATGACTCGATTTAAAAAAGGAAAAATCCAACCGAATTCCTGCTCACCAGGGATTCGAACCAGGCAGCTCAGGATCCGAAGTCGGATACGTTAACCACTAGACCAAATCCCTTGTACACTGTTGTATTTGTTCTAGTCAGGTTTCCAGGTATGTATAAATCATGATTCCTTTTTATTTTGCTAGGTTGCACAAGGTACAGAAAATGAAGTACATGTACTGCATTGCTGTACTGATTAACACACTTTTACTAAGTATGCTTACTCACTGTCCAGTTCACAGTACTGACTTTCTCTTCATCTTGTGTGACTTACGATGTGTGTGATCTTGCAGTGAATTGTTTCATTTGAGTTGTAACGTCTTAGCTGATTTCAAATAGATTTAGAACAGGTATCATGTAAAGGTTCGGGATCTACTGGTCACAAGCCTGTTTTAAGAGTATTATTTTTTTTCCTCCCATCTTATGCAGTTTGGAATTACATGTATTTGCAGAATGGTTGAAAGACATTTCCTGATTTGGTACACATCATGTGTGCGTGTATTTTTAAACAACAATGGATGCAATTGTCAAATGTTAGGAGTTGATTCTGGTCAAGGTAATCAGTATGTCTAGTGGCCTTGCCAATTAGTTTAAGTTCAGCGGACTTTTAGATTTTCAGAAACGTTTGTAAGCTGTGGTACATTGTAACTTTATTCCCTTCTTTGTTTCTTTGATTTTCATCGGCAGGGGTGGGTTGTTGTTGTTTTTTTTTTGTTTTTGTTTTTTTTTTTGGGGGGGGGGGTTGGTTCTCCATTGAACACTCAGAGAGGCGGACTTGTGGTCAGTCAGCAGCTTTTGTGGTGTGAATATATGCACCAAATAACAATTAAGTCTGAAATGTCAAAGTCTTGCAAGTAAACAGATGTATATTAAATCCATTTTGTCATGTTAGTTCACTATAGTCTTCGGATTTGTTCACCAGATACAGATAAATGTAGAAGTACTTTTCTAGTATTTTTGTTGTTGTTGTTGTAACCACATGTATCTCATCTGCTCTAACGCCACAGCATATTCTGCTTTTGTTGTAGTGCTGCAAGTGTGAGAGCAAGAGTTGCGATGCGGAGACCTGCAACTGCCTGTGCCTGGAAATACGCCTTCGGCCACCACCGGACAAAGTCACTGAATTTTCCAGCAACGTCCGTCCAACTCCTGAACCTCGCCCAGCGTGGGAGCTGGCACCAAATTTGCCTTCTCACAATTTACATTACCCTGTCCCACGAGCTGGCGGCAATCCAGAACTGATGCTGGATCTTGATTGGGCAAGAAGCTCATCTCGTCGTTCGCAGTACTCGACAAGATCTGGCAGGCAGTTTGACTCAGGGCGATGTGTCTCTGAGGACTTAGTGGCTACGTCCACACCACGCCATCACTATGGCAGGGTGGAGGTTTACAACAGACCTGGTGTGTATTCCAATGGCAGGGTAGGTTTGCGCAGACAGTCGCCCAGGAGGCGTTCAACCAGTCGGAGCCGATCGCCCCACAGCAGGAGGTCATCAAGGGTGCTGCCACCTAGGCGCTCGTATTCGCGGAGTTCTGAACATCTCTCTCATACGAACGATGCTTTGCCAAGGAGACTTTTCATGACTCCTCCGTCCACCTTACCCTACTGAGCAAAATATCAGTGACATGTTGTTGGTTTGTTTTTTTGTGTACGTTTTGTTTGTTCGTTTGTTTTTTGTTGTTTTGAATTGATTTGTTCTACACACTATCGAGAGCATGAGGGCGTAAGTGTTTCCAAAAGCTTCATCTGATGACAAAAGCAGGAGGATTTTGTGAATGCAAAACTGTGCCAGTAAAGTGCAGTTGTAGCTTTTGCATTTAACAGGAAAGTAGTCTTGAGGAATTGCAAAGTATATTGACTAGTTTGGTCTTGGGGCAGGTGAGCACCATTGAATGGCTGTGTTATTTTTTTTTACCAAGATTTCAGGGTTATCTTTAAAGTGTATATGTTTTACGTGACTTGTTAACTCTTAGTGTCTTATACCACATCAGGCTGCTGCTGACATAAAATCTTGTATCGCAACACACCTCCCCCTAGTAAACTTGCAGTGCTTGTATGTCATGAGTCAAACTGTAGAGCTCTTCTGCTTTGAAAACAGAGAGACTAGGAAAGAACTGCATCTGCTGCATGTGAAATAGCTTTTTTTAAGCTGCTTTGACGCATAACACCCCCCCCCCCCCCTCCCCGCGATCATTTGTCCTTTCCTGTCTCATGTATGAAAATATTATTGTTTGTTTTTTTCACATTACTAATAGGGTATAGGTTTGTAGAACATGCTCCTAGACCGCGTGCATGTATAACGGTTACTGATAGAATTTTTCTTCATGTTATTGCGTTATCCCTTTTGAAGAGGCTGTTATTCAGTGTGAGTAGGAACTTTTTGTAGTGTTTCAAGGGGGAGCCGGGGTGGCCGAATGGCAGAGCATTGGACTTCTGATGCTCGGGTCGTGAGTTCGTATCCCGACTAGGGCCAAATATTTGTGCTGGCTTTTTCATCGTTACCCCGTCTTTGATATGACCCGTTCGTGGTGGGAAAGGACGTTAAACCCCCCAAACACCCACCTACCCACCCTTGGTGTTTCAGGTTTGGTAAAAGATGTACATGTACTGGAAAATGTATGTGTAGCAATGTCACTGTAGTCACAGTCTGTAGTCGTGATAAATGGTAAGAGGGCCACAACAGGACTTTCCCCACTGTAACCATACAGCATTTTTGTTTGTTTGCTTGATTGTTTATGAAAAATTCCTGTTACTGAGTATGTTTTGTATGTGATTGTGATTGTAACTTATTTTGTGTGTCAATTGCCAGTAATAAGAACTCATGTGTGAATATCAATATTTATCACTGTCTCATGACCACAATGTATGTCTTATCCCCCTCCCCCCATCCCAAAGCCCAGAGATCTGATGACTCCCTTGCATGGAATCTGACAGAATGACTGAATTGCATTTGTTGAACAGAGTGGGAGTGAGAATGTTGAACTGGTAATGTCAGTGTTGATGTGTGGATGCAGCAATTATAACTTTCTACATGTTATGTTTTCCTTTGTGTTCATATCACGTCTAGTTAGTGTGTAACTTCATGACAAAAACAACAACAACAAACAACAAAAACACTCTGATCCGCAATTTTTTTTTCTTTCTCGTTTTGAATAATTGTAAAAATTTTGAGTCAAAATTAAGTCACAGGGCTTCTCTCTCTCTCTCCCTCGCTTAGTCTCACACGCAGACACACAAAAATATGTACCTTGTTTTTGTACAAGTCATGTTTATCAGGTTGTTCGTTGATTTTCGTTGTTTTTCAAATTGTGTTACTGTGAAAACCGTCCAGCTATCCAGCTCAGGTACATGTATATGAACTGCGTATAAACTTTGTGACCATATTTCTTTAAATGTGCAGCGCTTCTGTCTTGAAGCCGCATTGTGTTGTTTGGGGATTTTCACTTCCAAGGAATGAAGTCTCAGTATACTTTTGTTTTTAGATAAAGGGAGGAGGGTTTGTATGTGGCAGTGGTACATGGGAATTGGGGGGGGGGGGGGGGGGAGGGGGGGCTTGACTACAACAAGTATTTACAGGGTGTTAAAGTTGAGGTTCTGAGGGGAAAGAATGTTACACTTCCATTCCTGTACTACACGCCTGTAGAGAAAGTCTCTAAAAATAGCCACCAATCAGCGCCGTGTAGCCGGTCCTCAGTGTGCAACCAAATAATGCCGTCTGCTCAGTGCACGGTACGCTCAGTTCTAGAACATGTATGCTGACCAGAGTTGCCACAATGGTTTCAGATGCTCTATTGTGACCCGTGTGACTGATTATGACGCAGAGATTAAGCACATTCCATGAAACGTTTTCCAGAGCGTTGTTGTACGTATGCCTGACAAACGTATTGAGTTTTTAACTTTCCTTTAAAAATGCTGAGTACATATATATTGCAGGAGTTTCATTGACAGAACATGTTTTGGCGCAGCATTTGACATCGTGTACAGAGTACAGTCATATCATCTAGTACTGTGTCCTACTGTTTCTCTTGGGGGGGGGCGGGGGGGGGGGGGGGGCGGAAAAAAGCTATTTTACCAGATAAATATTTGTGGGATTTAATGGAGGGAGTGTTAACAGTTATGACATTTGTATTTGTTATTTGATATAAAACAAGTTGTGCATTTCTGATCCACGTGAACAGAACAATATTGGTTATGAAACACATTTGCATTTTAAACAAGACACAAGCAAAACGCCATTGTTATGAATTGGTATTTTCAAGAATACACAAAAGATCTGCATTAAACTTGTATATGGAGTATATCTTGGTTGTTTTCAGCACTCTGTGTGTGTGTGTGTGTGTGTCCGCGCGTGCTTTTGTATGCAAGTGTACATATATATTGTATAATATATAATATATTGTGTGTGTCTGTCTGCATGGGAAGCCAAAGAAACTATACCGGCAGGTTCGTAATTTACTCCGCCTGTGCAAAGAAATGAAAGTGTACACAATTCTCCAATTCTCGAATGGTTAAGAAACGTGTCCGTCGGGAAGAAACAAAGCCCTCAATAAACTGGATGTGGCCACCGTTCACAGCCAAAACCACCTACTCGCCCTTGTACTCATAACTATCAAATTTCTCACAACCTCCTCTTTGCTTGTGCATGTTTTCCGTTTGAAACACACTTGAGGAGCGATACAATAATGACGACCCTGTTCTAAAACGGTGAAGAAAGCGTCCAAAATTTACAATGTGTATAAGTCTTGATATTTCTGTTGGCGTGTACGTGATCTACAAAGTGTCGTCTGCTTGTAACTCCAAGGGGAGATCATAGTTCTCCGATCCCCAGTTCCTGTACGTTGTCGTCTGCTACACTCCAGCGCAGTGCGAGTTCCAGCGAAGTAACGCTATGGCTCGGCGGAGGTTCAGTTAGACCAAACATGTTTTCAAAGATACAAGAGTGCGCGACCTTCATTATCCACAATTCCAAAACAATATATAAACTGCTCAAATCAGAAATACCCAATACGAGTATTACAGCAGATATTGGTAAACAATTATAATGTAAGGATTTTCCTCTCCAATTTTAACTATTTGTCAGACGACTATCAATTTTCAGCTTAAATTGTGGAGGTGGAGATTATTTTCCCTATTTGGAAACTTGACCTTCAATTTTCGTCTCCACACGTGTTACCAAACGCCAGTGCATGTCGAAATGGCAGGAATAACTGGTGTGGATGAAAACCAACAAACGGACACCAAAACACCAAATGCAGACAGCTGTAATCAAAATGGATGCGAGCCTGTTCAAAATGGTCACGGTAAGTCCGTTTCTGTACGTTTTTGGAGTATAGAGGGCAAAGTCTATGGAGCTCTTTTTAGCCGCTAGAGATCGGTTAGAGATGATGAATGTCCAAGACTAGCCGTCAGTTTTCTCAGTAATGACTTGTGGACAGTTGTCTTGCACTGCCGGTTGCAGCGGGGAGAGGGGGGGGGGGGACATTTTCCACTAATACTTTGTGAAATTTTTCAGCGTGCCATGTGTCTTTCGGTGTTTATGCGGCAGTCACGTTTCAGCCTTCGCATAAATCTTGTGGGGTAATGTCATGACAACGCACAAATTTATTTTCGAGACTTCGCATTCCCGCTGTGAACTGATTGCATTATGTCTTTTGCTGTCATGGACTGCATTACGTCAGTACTTGATTATCCATGACATTCAAAGACATGTTTCATCAGAACTTGAGCAGCCATGTGCTAACTCAAGGTCGAAGGGTCGCCTTATGACCCCGCTGCTCCGCGCAAGCGTCGTCTGCTACTGTCAGAGTGTTCATGCACCGAAACACGCGGTCGTTGTTACACCGTTAGTTCCACGCCGGTGCTAGTTAGCGCTTAAATATCAAGAATCTTTGCTGGTGATGTGACTGAAATACTGAGCACTGTTAGTGATAACAACTTGTTAGAAAGTCATCTCTCAGCTTGTTTTAGGTAAGTTGTTGCTTTCAATCACTGTTACATAACATGCTTGAGTCTTACCAGAGACATATATGCTGCTCTTACATACTGTAAACAAGGTAAGTGTGTCATAAACAAGTTTCATGGGTCCCCCCCCCCTCCCCCCATCTGTACATGTATTTATTGAGGAACACGGTGACTGAAAGGCTTGGTGTTAGCAGGGAGTTGGAGAGCCAAATGCACTGTCTACACCAAACTTCTTGTGAACATTGCAGCTCTGTCACTTAGTTTTGGGGTGCCATCTATGCCTGTGTTCAGAATTTTAAGTGCCAGTCACAAAATTTGTGACTTTCACATCCTGAAGATGTCATCACCAGTGTCTGATGCATGTACTTGGTACATGTACACATTTTAACATTAAAAAGATGCCAGCATTTGTACTTGTAGTAATTTATGGGGCTCATGACGGAACCTGGCTCTGAAAAAAGTGCTACCAAAGTCATTTCGTTTTATGGGTGAGTCAAGGTTGTCAGTGCATCCTTGGCAATTGGAACTCATCTTACGGAGACTCGTTGCAAGCTGTGGCAGACTACTGGCCGGTGGGTATCTTACAGGGAAAGGTCAAGGGTGATTTTCATCTTTGTGCAGGTGAGAATAGGTCAAAGAGTAGCTCATTCTTTAGCATCTTTTACCAGCAGCTGTCTCTGGCCAATACAGGGGAACAAATTTTGTATTCCTCTTGCTACTGTAGGACAAATCTAGGTACGAATGCATGGGTTTGTAAGTATTTTCAGATAGGGGATTGGTAGGTACCTTGTTTAAGTATTTGACACTGGCAGCAACAGCAAATTCTGAGGAGTGTTTTTTCTCTTGATTTGATAAATGGCAGACCCAGAAACCAATTTCCATGGTTTGTTTTCATTGTTATTGTGGAGTGAATTGTTATTGTGGAGTGAAGTTCTACACCAGTATACATACAGTTAATATAAATTGTATGTAGAATTTAGCTGACTCAGCTGGATGAGTATCCAGCTTGAAATTTTAAGGTTGTGGGTTTGAATTCAGACAGGGCCAGAAATTGTATACAAAGGGGATTTGGTCAAGCAGTGAAGGTACCTAACTTCGGATCCTGGACCGCCCAGTTCGAAACACCTGGTGGGCAGGAATTTGAATTGATTTTTCCTTTCCAAATCGAGTCAAAATCCCATGCAGACTTGTTTATGGTGCCTGTCCCACCCTCATGTACACTTGAACGCTCAAATATCATGTGCATGTTTAAAATTGAGCGTCCGTCTTTTGAAGAAGATTTTTGAAAAATTTTTATTTTTCCTTTCCAAATCAAAATCCTGTGCAGACTTGTTTACGGTGCCTGTCCCACCCTCAGGTACACTCGCATGCTCAAATATCGCATGTGCATGTTTAAAATCCAACGTCCATCTTTTGAAGAGGAGTAGGCTGTGGCCGGTGGCATGGAAAAACAAATTATATGTACACACCAGAGTAAATAGGGTGAAGGTTTGCACATAAAGTAGCACTTAGCTGCAGAACCTTCAGACTGGCCTGTGGCACCATGAGCATTTCAGAAGAGATGAATTAATATATATGTGCACTGAGAAAAAGTCTACCATACCATATCAATTATCATACGTCTTTTTCTAGTGCCCCGGTCTTTGAGATGACTCTGGCAATGTACATGAGGTGTTAAACCTCAAGACAGCCCCCCCCCCCCCCCCCAGCCTGTTGTTGATCAGTTACTACCAGATGGAACAGTTTACCTGCTGACAGCTGTGACCAGTAGCAGAACCGAACAGAGGGCAAAATGTGGAATTTTTAATAAATGTAGGATAAATGTCACAAATGATCAGAACTCTACAGGTCAAAACTCAGCCAGAAAAATCCAACTCAGAGCAGGGTGTGTGTAAGTTTTTGCCGGGCTGGGTGCCCAACTGTTCAAGCAGAACTAAAGTTTAGACAGACTGTGTACATCAGACTTAAGTTCACTGCTTGCTCGCCATTAGTCTAGCAATGCAAACATGGAGTGGAATGTGTGACCAAATCTAATCTGCCAGGAGATATGCTGGTAGCTGGGGAGCTTGAACACATGCATGTCATGATAGTGTACAACAAGATCCATGTCCGGTCCAAGTCCTGTGCCCAGCTTCTGTACATCAGTCATCATGTTGGAAAACGTAAGGTATTGAATTCAGTTCAACTAAATGATGCAGGATGGTTACAGAGACGCGAGTTGACTTTTTCCAAGGTCAGAGGTCAACCTGGGCTGCTTACACTACACTGACAAAATAATCTATATATAATTTATACTGTATTGCCTTGTGCTTGGAATGAAAAGTTGAATTAGGTATTTCTACTGATTGATTATACCACCAGGGTACCCAACATTCTGATGAAACACATGTATTTTATCAACAAATTTCACGTCTTGTGACACACCATGCATTTGAAATGAGGAAGAACTTCATAGTCTTTACTGATGTTACTTTCAGGGTCTGTTTGAAAACGCTTTGTATTTACTGTACACTTCAGGAGTTTCCCAGGCTGAGGTAGGCCACTTTAAATCAAAATTAAAATCAATGGGTTTTTAACTTTAATGCTTGCATTGACTTCACTGCTGCCTCTAGGCAAATATATATCTGCTGGGAAATATCTTGACCTTTATGTTTAGTTCAGCTGCATAAATTTACTGGTTTAAGTGTTTCACTCATTACTCTAGACTTTGAATCTTGGATTTTGTACTGTTTCAGTTTGTGGAATTAAGGGGTGAAAAAAAGTGAAGGCCTACCATTTGGCTTGGACATTGATTTGTTATACTGTAGATGTAGTCGAGAAGTGTGTGGGTGGGGGGGGGGGGGGGATAACAGACCTAAGCAGACCGTCCGTCGAAATCGTGAAACCCTTTCCTGAAAAATCAGTGTAGGTTTGGTAACAGGAAAAATTTACATCACCCAGCCGGAACTGTTAATTGTGTACGTGTAGGCTTACACATAGTGGCATGCCGCACGGCGGATTAAGATAATCACCTCCTGGCCGGTCCGGTGAAACTTGTGTGGAGGGTTTAACACGTGTTCACTGATCGAGGTATGCCAGGGTGTATGGCAGCGCTGCTGGAGTCCTCTACACACCAACAGAGCTGGTAACTAATATGGTTGTATTTCTTTACAGACCCATCGGGATTCATCAAAGTTGTGGAGCAGTCTTAGTGTTGTCTTTTTTGTGAACTCCCCCCCCCCCCCCCCCCCCCATGTGTAGTAGTGGTTGTGCTTGTCAGCGTCTTTTCATAGTGGAAACTGTGGAGTTTTTGGTGTGGGTGAGGTTTTGCTGTTAAGAAACTGGCCACTTTACAAATATCAGGAAAGCGTGTATTGTTTAATTTCATGCCAAGAGGAACTTGGTGTGGAGCTGTTAGAGGCGCGTTGTAGTAGTCTAGTACAGTACTAGTACCAGTGCAGGTTGACTAGTTTTACAGTTCTCAATGACAGTTGTTGTTTGGCTGGTTGATCGTGGTCTTTTGTTGTTGTTGTTCTTGAACGTGGCTGGAACATTTTGTAGTACATACCACATTACCAGTGTGAGAATATGTTGGGGGGGGGGGGGGGTTCAAATGCTTCATTTAAGTTCAAGCGAATTTGTTCTTGCACGCTCAAAATTTCAGAACGAACAAAGCAGTACAGTGGTGCATTTTTCTAAACATTATGATGCTGCAAGCACTTAATGAGCACCAAACACTTTATGAACATTAATACATCAATCACTTTATGAGCATTCAAATGGTGACTCAGGATCCTCTAAAGCCCAAGTAAATAGAATGTTGTGAAATAACGGTGTTAAGAACAGTCCACCTTCTGTCGCTAAGCCGTTCCTCTCTTGTTCATGTCCTACCGCCGAAGAAGCTGTCAGAGGCTGTTTTTGTCCGTCACACCTGCTGAAAAAGTGCCCTAGATAAGCACGTGGTAGCGTAGGTCCCTTGCACAGCTCTCGATGACCAAAGTCAAGTTTATTACACACAGCAACGTGATTCCACTGGGAATCTGCAGCAACACTGGGTTTCTTATCACCTCAGTCAGAAGAAAAATATGACAGTCTTGTGTCGTTTTAGTCGTAAGCCGGATGGGATGCTTTGTTTCTACTAAAAAACCAAGGGACTGAAGTGAGGAGCACCTTGCAACAAAAATTAATGAAAAAAATAACGGCACACATTTGTCCGTAAACATGTATTCTCTGAAAGCTGAGACACAGCTGAATCTGATGAGGTGGTTGTTTTTGGCGTTTGATCTCGTGTGTGTGTGTGTGTGTGTGTGTGTGACAGTTGGGCGTTCAGTTAAGCCTTGTTCACAAGATGCTTGGGTGTTCAGTCTGCGACTTAGAAGCAAAAGGCGGTCTTTAATCCTTTCTACAAGGAGACTAGGACCGGTGTGCAAACCGCAGTCACACGCCGTGCTACTGCTGAGATCATGCTGTTGCCATATGAGGCCCAGGCAGCGCTCTGTCCTTGTGGGAAATGAAAACAAAATTTCTTGTAGGCCAGCCTACGGCACAGAACGCACAAAGAAGGCTTGAGGGTGTCAGTGGATTCAGGGGTCTGTAGCCGTGGCCACAATTCACCTTTTCTGTCTGCTGTGCTGTAGCTTGTAGGTGCAGTATGGAGGAGAGGGGGGGGGGGGGGGTAAAGGGTTAAAAAAAAAGGTGTGTAAAATCACTTCATGGGTTCGGTTTTGCAGATCTATGTAAGATGAGTAAGTCACTGAATGACCCTGGCTTTGTAAGCATCCCAACTCAGCACATGTATGCTCAAACTTTATCGCTGAAAATGGGATTTTGTTCATGGGTCGTGCATAGGTTTGATGTTTTGGTGGTGTTTTTTTTTTGTTTTTAAATCTCCTCACTGTCTTTTCACTGTCCATACTTTATTTTGTGATTTATGTTTTTACACTGGTGCGAAACTGTCACAATATGTGTGTATAGTTTACTACATGTATTTTGCTTGTGATCTGCAGTGGCGGCAGGTTGTGTGATGATTGATCTCATCTTTGTTGTTATGTTGTTTTTATTGTGTTTGCAGAGCAACCTGTTAGCCTTCAAGGCAAATATCCCTTCCAGGAGAATAAAGTGTATGTTATTTTTTCGTTCCAGATGATTCAATGATGAATGGGGATTCCAGCCTTGAAGTAGCGTCATCGCCGGAGAGCAGTGGCAGAGGGATGAATGGAGACAGCGGCTGTGAAATGATGTCATCTACTGAGGACGAGAAGAAAGAAAATGGCAAGGATGGAGAATGCGATCATGGCGACGGCACAGAAAAGAAGGAAGATGCTGATGGAAAGGGCGACGACCAGAAAGAGAAGAAGGACCAGGAAATTTTCGTCATACAGGACACAAGTTTCACAGTACAGATCGCACCGCCAGGCATGGAACCGTTCGAATTGCCAGTAAGTATTCGGTTTTCTCTTTGTGTACATCAGAGGCTGTTCATAAAATGATTTTGTCATTTAATGTAATCTTACAAACATGTATAGTAGCATTTTGTATTGTGGTACATGTAATACTTCGTATTCTGGCTTTAGGGTGTGTGGTGAAACCAGAGGTGCCAACTTATTAACTACATGTAGTACGGAATGGCCATTTTATTTTCCACTTGACTCGATTAAATACTGAAATTATATGGTTCGGTTCAGCTAGCTTGAGCAATGTTACTGTTAGTAACAGGACCATAATTACAACACATCAGTTTTGGTAAGCTTACAGTAGTTTTACTTTTAGTTTTAGTAACAAGACAGTGAGCATCATAGATGTAGCAAGACAATGCATTCTCTGTTGCAGGTGAGTTCCCTGGAGCTGGTTCAGGAGATCCACCAGCTGCTGATGGACCGAGAGGACTGCTGCCACCGCACTTGTTTCTCTCTACAGTTAGATGGGGTGACTATGGACAACTTTGCTGAGCTCAAGTCTATTGAGGGGCTGAAGGACGGGTCTGTTGTAAAGGTGGTGGAAGGTAAGCCTTGTGCTTTTAAGTTTTATATATATGGTGATGGGGGGGGGGGGGGGGGTATTTATTTATTTATAGATTTTTGCTATCTTTTAAATCATTGTTTTTACAGAACACTTGCCTTTGCACAGTGATGGATGGTAGCAATTCGTTTCTGAGTAACCTCAAATAAAAATCAAGGTTACCCATAAATCATTTAGGTTTGTGCAGGTTCCCCCCCCCCCCCCTTTTACTTTTATTTTTTTTGCCTGCCCAAATTGTCCACCTGCTTTGGTAGTATCCTTTGTTCTTGGTTGGAATCAACGGGCGATTCAGAAACTGGAGCATTTTTCTTACACCTGAGAATGAGGGTGGCCATATGATGCTGCTATGGAGGTCCATGTGGTTTTCGATGGCATAATAATAAGGGCCACAAGCCACACCAAGAACACGAAATGCACAATTTCAGAACCTTTAGCCTTAGATTCTAGAGGCCTTGTTAATGATGATCATCTCTGAGCTTATCAACTGAAATACCTCTTGATGGCTAAATGATAGGGCTGAAACAAGGTCTCCAAGTATTCTTGTCATAGGTGTATACATCAACATGTTATTTGAACAGATTGTGCAATTCAAGACTGGCCTTGATTTTCACAGTAAACATCTTCCATTTTGAACAAGTGTGTTACCTTAGACCAAAAACCTGTTGGTAAATATGTGTACTGGTACCTGCTGGTTTTTTTTTGTTTTGTTTTTTTAAATAATGCGGATTACTTTTGTAAATAATGTACGAATTCATTGTGTGCATCGTTGTTTTGCAGAACCTTACACAGTGCGAGAGGCACGAATCCATGTGCGCCACGTGAGGGACCTTCTCAAATCCGTCGACCCAGCAGATGCGTACAACGGCGTGGACAACTCGTCCTTATCCTTCCTGAACAACATCACGTCAGGTGATATACTGGGTGAGTCAGTTTTGCTTTGTCAATGGTTTTAGACTGATTTTTTTGGTTTTTTGTTTGTTTATTAATTTACTGTACTGTTAAACATTTGTTTAAACTAGACGGCCTTTTTTTTTTTTTAGGTCTGATTTTATATTTCTTTTTATTTTTTAGGCAGTCATAGTGTCACGGCACTAGTAACCCTGAGGAGTTACGTGTCTCGTGTAGCTTTTCCATGATGCATTGCCAAGGCCTTACAGTTACAAGCTTTCACATAGCAACAAAGAAAACATTTGCCCATACATACGCCGACACATACAGACCACCGCTTGCAATTTGCCAAGTTTGAAAGCCTTCTTTGACTGCTGATAGTGTGTGTTATCCTGCAGGAAAAAATACGATTATTAAAAGTTAAGGATTTAAGCGGCAGAATGACAGCAAATGGTATAACACATTGTATGTCGTGCACAGAAAAGAAACGTGGCAAACCAGACTCTATTGACTGCACCCCACCAGACTCCATCATGCCAGGATCGAAGGAGAGACCTATGCTACCTTTGCATCCGGGTGTCAAGGAGATGAAGGTAATTTGAAGACACTCTGCTGCTCTTTTTCTTTTCATAAATTCTTATTTTTGACATTTCATACATGTATGTATGCATACACACAATACTAACACAAAATTTGACATGGCATAGTACACATGTATACACATATACACATATCACACTCATTCATACCCTCACATATACACACAGCTTTGCTCGCTTACAACTACGTAAAAAATAAGATTCAGTGCCTTACAGTGTCATGCACCAGGCACAGACAAGATGAAGTTTCACGCTTCATTGGAGTAACGCTTCATAGGGAAGCCACATTCTGCAAAACTTTGTACATGTATATTGCCAAGCAACACCATGTCTATGTCTTTCTGTAGTAGGCTGCTCTTTCTACTGTGTGGTTAGATATTTAGCTGAGGCAGTTTTGTATGTCCTCTTTTAAGTCGTTTCATTTCAGCTTGGTTGTGTTAGTGTGTCATGAGAAATTACAACAAGAGAATTTTGAGAGAGAGTGAGTGTGCTTTCTATTCTTACTGTATGTCAGTGATCGTCGAAACTGTAATTCAATTTATAACCCGTGGTTTGGTTTCAGGGCCCTCAATGTCTGAAAGTTCTCACATACAGTGGCTGGAACCCTCCCCCAGGAAACCGCAGGATGCACGGTAGGACATTAGACAAAGCTTTTAACTTAAGAATAGTTAGGATGTAGTAGGTTAACAAATTTCCTGCTTTTGTTTTGGGGTTTATTTTTGCTGCTGTTATTGTTGTTGTTTGGGTCGGTTTTTTTTTTGTTTTGGTTTGGTTTGTTTGGTGGGGAGGGGAGGGGTTTTTGAGTTTTTCGTGTGTGTGTGTGTGTGTGTGGCTTTTTTCCTCTTTGCTTTTTTTTTTCCTTTGTTTTGTTGTTGTTGTTGTTTGTTTTCCATTGTTTGTTGTTGATTTTGTGTGTGCATGTTGTGTTGGGCTATGGTTGGAGAGTCACTCAGGTGTGTGTGTGTGTCCTTGGTTCAGTTGTCAGTTGTATGTATTGTGTTTTCTGTTAACAGGTGACCTGCTGTACCTGTACGTGGTGACACTCGAAGACAAACGATACCATATCACAGCTTCCACGCGTGGCTTCTATCTTAACCAGTGAGCGGCCATGTTTTTTCTCTTTCACTTCCCATTATCAGTCAGTTTCGAATGTGAATCCATTTGCATTGTTTTTTGCTGGTCAGATGATTTAGGGCTTGAGCTGCTGGGTGCCAGGTGCACTGGTAATATGAGGAAACAGTTTGGTGTGTCATTATCAGGTGTCATGGTTGCATGTGCGCGTGGGGAGCCGGGGTGGCCGAATGGTAGAGCGTTGGACTTCTAATACTCGGTTCTGAGTTCCATTCCCAGCTGGGGCCAAATATTTGTGCTGGCTTTTTCATCGTTGCCCCTCGTCTTTCATATCACCCGTATGTGGTGGAAAAGGATGTCAAACACCCACCCACCCACCCACCCGCATGTGCCCACGCGCGCACACGCACACACACATACACACACACACACACACACACATACACTGACTGCTGTTAGGGTCACTCTTTACAAACATCACTGTCCGCTGACCCCGTTCTTAACGTTGCACTTGATTTTTGCTTTGGCATCGTACACTTTGCAGGGAAACTTACACTGTGCAACTTTTGCAGGTCCACAGAAGACAACTTCAACCCAAAAGCTGCTCAGCCAAGATATCTGTCACATTCCCTGATTGATTTACTCAACCAGGTACCTACGTAATTATGACTAAGTGAACTCAATTAATATTCTGAATGTACATTCTTATCTGATGGGGTACAGTCAAACCTGTGTAAGGCGGTCACCCGAGGGACTGGGCCAAACTGACCGCCTTAGACAGGTGACCGGGTTATCCAGGGTGGCATGTCAACAGCTAGCATGTCAGGGGATCCTCTAGAGTGACCAGGTTAGACAGTGGCATAGCTTATAGTACAGGTGACCGCCTTGGCAGGTTCGACTGTATCTCCTTCTGTGATATTTTTAGAATAAATGTTTAGGATCTTCATTGTGCGTATTCTGAACATTCCTGGGTTTCTCAAATAGTTAAGTTACACTGATTGATAGATTGATTTGTGGGTTAGAATATATGGCACTTAAGTTATCTCTGTTCTAAATGTGTTACACAGATCAGTCCAGCGTTCAAGCGGAACTTCTCAGTGCTGCTGAAGAAGAGATGCCAGAAGCACCCGTTCGAGCGTGTCCCCACTCCGTACCAGGTGTACAGTTGGATGGCTCCCCAGCCGGACCACCAGGTTGACTACATCCGCGCTGAAGATGGTAAGGGCCTTGGGATAATGGGTCATTTTCTGCTCACTCACACTGAGTGAGGCTTAAACTTTATACTTTCCATCATATTGTTCGCATAGTCAATAAATCCTCTCTCTCTCTCACACACACACACACACACACACACACACACACACACACACACACACACACAAACACACTCTCTCTCTCTCTCTCTCTCTCGCACGTGCGCTCACGCATGATTGAACGTGCTAACACATTCTCATACCTTCTCACACACCCCACGACAACAAAATTTAAAAAAATTGTTTTTGTTTTGTGGCATGGTCACACACAATTGATTAAATTCTTTTCTGTGTACATGTACTGTCTTCTTTTATTATTTATTGTTTTTTTTGTGTTCTTTTTTAACCTCTTCTCTAGCTTTCTCCACTCGCTTGGGTTACGAGGAACATATACCAGGTCAGACACGAGACTGGAATGAAGAGAAACAGACTACTCGCGAACTTCCACACTCAAATCTCCCAGAGAGGCTGATCAGGGAGAGAGCGATCTTCAAGGTATTTGGCTGGCTATCCCGGGTTTTGTTGTTTGTTTGTTTTTTCCACAGGAGACAACCTTTAATATTTGACTTGATTTTTGCCTGTGTTCTGTCAAGAAATTCTAATATGCTAGAATTTGCTAACATTTTTGTGTCTTTCCAGTTTTCACAATTTATAAGGAAATTTTTTTTTAGGACAGAAATGGTCATTCCTGACAGAAGAAAATCATACCCTGTCATATATTTAGGCAGTACCCGATCTGTGTTGCCCCGCCAGTCATTGTTTGCCTAATTATTTACTTCACCTCTCTGGAAGGCCTGCCGACATGTCTTGGCATGACTTTCTCTGTGTGTGTGTTAGGTGCACAGTGACTTTGTTGCGGCAGCTACTCGTGGTGCTATGGCCGTGATTGACGGCAATGTGATGGCAATCAACCCTGGAGAGGATGCAAAGTAAGTCGTCAACCAGTTGACATTCTTTGTGTTGGGCGAGCGTTGACTAAGTAAACAGGGTGCTTGACTGTATCTGGTGCAATACTGAATGACTGGCACAGCTGTCATGTTGGAAGTGTAGGTTCAGTCCAAAGGGTACCTCACTCTCCTCCACTTGCAAAATTTAAAATTGGTATCTGGGTGGCGCTGCACTGCAGCAACACGCTGCTCCAAGGGGGTGCAGCCCAATTTCCAGAAAGTAGTTTAAAGAAAAAAGAAGAAGAAATTGGTGGTACACTGTATTTCACTATAGCATTAGTTTGCTGCATCATGCTTTTACTTCTGGAATTGTTTCCGTCAGATCCGTTGCTTACTGTTTCTTGTCAGTAATTTTTTGTTTTGTGTTCCTGTTTCCTTAGGATGCAAATGTTCATCTGGAACAACATCTTCTTCAGCCTGGGGTTTGACGTCAAGGATCACTACAAGGATTTTGGTGGTGATGCTGCAGCTTATGCTGCCCCTGTAAGTTCTTTCTGTGCTACAAGTACACTATAAGTCTTAGGAGCCAAAGCCAGACCACCCTGTGCCCGCTGTATGATAAGACATGCTTAAAAGAACAAACCCCTGCGCACCAGTAAGAGCCACTTCAAGCCACCATTACCGGTACACAAGGCGTGGGCCCTCCCTGCTAGGCCCCGAGGCCGCTGCAGATTTCATAAAAGTGGCTCCTAGTGATCTGAAGATTTCAAGTAAAATTGTGATTTTTGCATGGGCTTTTAAGAGATAACATTTCTTTGCGTACAGTCACTGGTCTGGTTTTGCGGTTGAATTTTTTTTTTTTTTTTCATATCGGGTGAATGTGTGACTTTTTTTACAAATTCACGCCGAGTAAATGTCAAGATAAAATTAATAGTTCCCCATGTACCTTTTAGGACAATAACCTGTACCTGCAACAAGTGTGCACACAGCTTGCTTCAGTTCAGGAAAATGTTGGCAGTAGAACGCACCCCAAAACCCTGTGCACAAGCAGAATCGTGATCAAAGTTTTGTACTGTTCATGTTTCTAGGGTAATGACCTGCAAGGTGTGAAGGCATACTTCAACCTCGACCCCAAGGGCCTGTACACGCTGGGCACGGTTGTCGTGGACTACCGTGGCTACAGGGTCACCGCACAGTCTATCATACCAGGTGAGGGTGCACATCTCTCCACGTTTTGACACCATCTTGGAATTTTTCATACTAGACGGGAACCATTCACTGCTGCTGTTGATGTGACTGTTGCACTACCACTGTGATGTTGCTGAACCATCAAAAATGTCTCTTTTGTGTTCGTAAAAGAACGATGATACCCAGGATATTCATTTGGACGTTCATTCTAGCATTTCCCCCTTTTGGACAATAAATTGATTGATTGATTGATCAACGCTTACGTTCATTTTGTGACAGTAATCATAGTGAATCACTGAAACAATGAAAGTATATTTGGTGATTTCACTCTGTTCTCAACAGGCATTTTGGAGCGTGAGCAGGAGCAGTCTGTGGTGTATGGCTCTGTGGACTTTGGCAAGACAGTGGTCACCAGTGACAAGTACAGAGAATTGGTAAGGACTGCAAGTTTTATGGATCGTAACGAACTGGTCCCACAAACAGGGGGATGAAAGTTATGTATTGGTATTAACGATCGGTGGCTAATGGACAAATTTAAAATGAATTTGGGTACTAGCTTTATTTTCTTGGGGAAGAGTTGATTTGTCTCCTCTGATAATTTTGAAAGATCTCTTGCTGATAATTATGGCAAAATCAGAAAAAAGAAGTTGCTTTCATTTGGATTCTTTTGTATTTTATTGGATTGTATTTTTGGAGCGTTTGATCAATATCTGGTCTTCCTTCTGTGTGTATTATCTCTTTTTTTTTTTTAACATTTACATCCAGCACCTGTTGGGGTTGTATTTAGGTTTTCATCATTTACAGGTTATTTTACAATCATATGTTAAACGGCATACTCAGGGAACCTTTTTTCTTGTCTTCAGCTGCAGAACACAGCATCGCAGCTCAAAATCCGTCCACACAAGTAAGATTTTGCTCTTTCCAGTTCGTTCAGTATTCATATTTCGTACTGTTTGTGTAGTGATCCCCTGCCGTCACTCTATTTTCAGTCTCCTTCCCCTGTCTCCTCCTGTTTCTGTTCCCTCATCCCCTTTTATACATGTTAGTTCTTTGTGGTGTTGGGTATATATGTATACATGTGTATGCCTCCTGTGTCCATTATCCCCTTGTATGTTTGTTCCTCGTGGTGTTGGGTATATGTATATGCATGTCCCCTTTGTCCATTATCCCCTTGTATGTTTGTTCCTCGTGGTGTTGGGTGTATGTATATATGCATGTCCCCTGTGTCCATCTCTGATCGTCTGCCTATGATGATACTCACTGCAGACATTTGACACTGTCTGAGGTCATGGTGCTGATCTTTGATAGGACTGAGGTGGAGGGATAGAGATGGTTATGGGCTGCTGCGTGTGGTGTGCGTCAACTTCGGCGGACTTTGCACGATTAGAAGAGAAAAGTGTAGTCAGGCTGACACCTGACTGGGTGTCATGCTGCACAACCTGTAAAGAACCAGCAAAGTTCAGAGTGATCGGAAGGTTTTACATGTAAGAGAAATCAGTAACTGGATTAGCTGGTTAGGGATTCATGGAGAGACCGATGATCGTCATTCCGAAGTTGACCTGCTCCATATACCCTGTCACTGTGCTGTTTATACTCGTGCCCTGAATCTAACCCAGTCCTGTCTGTGTTTGCTCTTCTTTCTTTTTTTCTGTTTTTTCAAACATTTTTTTAGTCGTGTTCTGTGCAGTCGACTAATTTTATTTTAAAACAAAAGAATGTCTATTTCTTTTAAGTGTGTGTGTTTTTGAGTCATTTTGCGCTGGTATTTTTGTGTGTGGGTGTGTGTGTTTGGCCTTACTTTCAGTCCAGTTCCATGGAATGTTTCTGTTAACATTTGCAATCTATTGTAGAGTGTTCAACAGCAAAGGAGAGGAGATTGAGTTGTTCTCATCCATCGAGTGCAAGGGCATCGTGGGAAACGACCAGAGACACTACATTCTGGACTTGCTCCGAACGTTCCCTCCAGACGTCAACTACTTACCTGGTGAGAAGAAACATCACACTCTTGCCGTCATGTCAGCGATCACATCCACTGAACAGTCTGATATGGTTTTGGTTTTGTATTTACAGTTCAGCTCATTTCACATCCATGGACCATAATATATATATATATGGGCGTTTTGGTCACAGGGGTTAAAAATAAGTACAGTTGTATGCATTACATGAAAGGACAATTATTCAATGCATACAGTTAACAAATGTGAAAGAGATGTTAATAATAGCATTAACTTTGCTAATAACACACACAAGAAATCACAGATCCCCAGCCGGGGCATCGGGAGGTTTCCGTCTGGCTCCTGTTTTCCTGTCCCAGCAAAAAGAATGGAAAATAAGTAGGTGGTTGGCACTGCATTGTGTCAGCCCACTTTCCTTAGGGGAAGCAACTTTCCCTGAAGGGATAATGAAATTTTGTTTTCTGAATGACAACAAACACACAACACCACCAAACTGACCAAGATTGTTAAAAATGAACCTTTGACCCTTGTTCCAGTGGAAGGGGAGGAGTTGAGCAAGGAGATGAAGGAACACGGCTTCCCGCGCCAGCACCGACACAAACTGGCCTGTCTGAGACAGGAGCTCATAGAGGCCTTTGTTGAGTGAGTACCATGCGTAATGTTGCCTTTACAAATATTGGTATATTATGCTGTATATTTGTCCACATGTAGTTTGTGAAGATCATATGACTGCATTCTTCTGGGAGCTCAGCTGATGAAGATTTTGGCTGTCAGTTCTGTGATAATAGTTAAGTTTCTGTGTTGGGAATCTTTAAAAAAAAAAAAATCCCGGCTTTTTCAGTGGTACCGTGTCGGTAATGAGTGATAGACATTACTGCTGACTAACCTAGTTGAAAACTTCACCAACCAACCAACCAACCAACCAATCTCTGCGTTCCTGTGAATGAAATGGCTGCTCATGTGGCAGGATACTCATGAGACGATGGTTCCTTTTACTTGCAGGAACCGGTATGTGGCATTTGTACGGCATGCAGCCTACCAGTTCCAGCAGCTCCAGTTGATAAAACAAGCCAAGAACAAAGATGCTGAGGGGGAGGCAGCATCAGACATCAAGATCAAGGTAAACCTGAAGTTATTATGAATCGTTGATCATGAATAAGGCTTACACTTAACCGCCATAGCGAGCAACATCTGTCTATGCTGTCTCAACTTTACAAAACAGTGCAGCTGGACAGTGATGGTATATTAAGACAGTTAACAGGCTGAATTTTTTTTTTTTTTTAATTAAGTGCAATTCCAAAATGAAGCATCAAGTTTCCATCTGTGTTTTATTTCACAGCCTCTTCCAGAGAAGCCCACTCCAGACCAGCTGGTGAATGAGAACGGTGACACGAAGGAGAAGGAGAAGACGGAGGAGGACATGGTCACCGCCGAGGCCAAGAAGATCGTGGAGACTCTGACAGGCACCGACAGCCAGACATGTAAACCAGATGTTTCTCTTTGACTAGCAAACAAACGTCTCTTGTCTTCAGTCTCTGAAACTGTATAGAGTGTCTGAAGCAGGCTTGCATCTTTGTAAGATGTATTAGTCATTAGAGTTTGTCGATAGTTTGCTATCTATGTTGTGGATTGTAGGGACATGCTTTCACATCCCGTCAAATTTTGTTTGCTTGATTATTGATGTGGTGCTTCCTGTTGAACCAGTGGATACAGCAGAGAGGTTAGGGTCCTGCTCTGAACTAGGCTGCATGTTTCAGGTTAGACTGAAGAATTTTCAAGTAGGAAATACTTCCTGCTGTGTTCAAATGTTTGTACTCCCCATACTCAACTCTTTTGCTGCATGAGAGTCAGCACCAAGACTGTGAGTGTCACTTTGAAAGCTGAACGTACGCACCCCTTTGTTACAGTTGAGGAAAACACCAAGGATATTGTCAAGAAAGCTGCAAGAGCCGTGGGCTCACTCAGCGACACAGGTAAGCTGCAGTTGATAATGCATGTATAGGTAAGTGTTTATCTCCTTTCAGTTTCTGTGTGTCAGGAATGTTCAGTGCTCAGTTTCAAGATTAACAGCTGACATGATTGCAAAGATCTCATAGTTGTAATCCGCATCTTTTGATGCTGATGGGTGACAAAACACACCCACAGTCACTGCTTGTTTTGGTGTGTTGTGTTTTACTGTCGTGGGGTTGTTTTTGTTATTGTTTGTTTTTGTTTGGTTGGGGTTTTTGGGTTTTTGTTTTTTTTTGTTTTTATGGGGGTGGGGGGTGGTTGCTTCTTTTTTTAACTGTTTGTGATGGGATGTGTGAAATGTAATGGCATGGGCTTCAATCTGTTTCAGAATTCAGTATGTCTTTCAATCCAGACATCTTCCAACCCCATGTACACCATGTAGACCCAGAGGTGAGTTACCTGCCAGCTTCCCAGTAGTTGAAATGCAAATGCAGTTTGGTGTGTATACATGAATCAGAGACTGAGTGGTGGGGGTTTTACTTGTCTGGGTTTTTTTTGTTTGTTTGTTTTTGGTTTTTTTTAACAAGTACAAATTTGGGTGCAGTTACATCCACAGATGCCGTTGTCTTTTGTTTCCTGAGGGTTTTGGAGACCATTGTTATTTTGGGGTTTTTTTTCAGGGTGAGAAGTTGCAGAGAGAGAAACAGTTGGTAAAAGATGCAGCAGAATTCCTCGTCTTGCATCAGATACCTACACTGGTAAGACTTTTCTTTCCGAAAACATTTTTTTGTGTGTGTGTGTGGTAAAAGGACTCGAGTGTCATGGATTTCATAAGCACTTAGGTCCTCTTGCCATGTGACAGTTGTAACTGTTAGTTTATATACAGTAGAAACTTGATTGAGCGACATCTTGAACGAGCGACCGTTTTTTGTTCACGACCGTTTTCGCCCGGCACGGACGGTTTTTCTTCTTTATTGCATCTCCAACGACCGACCACCTGCAGTACGCGACTTAAGACCGCTGTTCTGCTTGCAAAACGACCCCGCGTCTCTGTTGTGGGCGGCCACAACTGGCTTAGTTGGCGCTTCACACTTCGCCGGCAGCCGATTTACCTTCCACCGCCCAGGGCACTTGGGCTGACACTACCCGCGTCCCGCCGCTTGGACCCACCCCCTACTGTGCACGCGTGACCTCGGACAAAGACAGGGCAATTAGCGCGTCGCCCCCTAAACACAACTGCTGTTATGCGGGTTGTGATCACCTCATCCGCCAGTTCCGACACCCTTAACACCTGTCAACTCACTGACCATTATTTCCACAAGACGCCCTATCACGGGCATGTCAGTGTGTGTGTGTGTGAAGGTGTTTCTTTGTGTGCCAGTGCGTGTGAGCGAATTAAGGCGGATAGTTGATAGGTATGGTGTGGTTCCTAATCCTCCTTGTTTTTGTGTTGTTTTGACAAGAAAGAAAACGGAAACTGCCGCTAGGAATTCAGTCGGACTAAACGATTTGACACTTAGCAAACCTGCAACGCCGGGATGTCAGTCAGTGTACGTCGTTTGTACACGTGTGGGTGAGAGCGCGCGCGCGCGCGTGCGTGCGTGCGTGTGTGTGTGTGTGTGTGTGTGTGTGTGTGTGTGTGTGTGTGTGTGTGTGTGTGTGTGTGTGTCACTGCCACCGTGACGGTGAGAGAGAGAGAGATGGAGAGAGAGAGGCTGTGATGCCGCTGGGAATTCAACCGGACTAAACTCGGTGATTTGACACTTAGCAAACTGGCAGCGCCGGGATATCAGTGCACATCGTTAAGGACACGTGTGGGTGCGAGCGCGAGCGCGCGCGCGCGTGTGTGTGTGTGTCACTGCCACCGTGACGGTGAAAGAGAAAGAGATGGAGAGACAGAGGCTGTGATGCCGCTGGGAATTCAACCGGACTAAACTCAGCGATTTGACGCTTAGCAAACACAAGTTCACAACACCGCATGAAACGTAAGTGGTTAAAAACATGGTGGCACATGCGACTCTGTTTACGTTTTCCGTCGCTAAAATTTAGGTAAAGCCGCACAATCTTGATTATTGGAAGACTCCACAGAAACACCAAACTCTGCTTCTGAGTCAAATCCACGCATGCACACTGTACTTATTATGCAATGATCCCTACGGTTGATATGCGCGGCTCCCGGCCGGGCAGGGCCGGGTCCGGACGCCATTGTGACTGACTGCAGTTTGGGCGACCAGTTGTTGTTCACGACCGTTTTTGCTCGGTCCCGTGAAAGGTCGCTCAAAAAAGTTTCTACTGTATATGAACCTTGTTAGGCCTGTCATGTTTTTAATCACACTGGATCTTTTGAGAACGCAGGAACATCAAGAAAGTGAAACGTTCTCCCTACTGCTGTTTTAAAGGCATTATTCAAAAGGCGTTTACAGTTCCACAAAGACCATTGTAGTCATGACCCTGCATGTTCTGTACCGCATTGGCTGTTTACCAGCATCAGCTGGCCGTCTTACTAAGATGACACACTCTGTTTTGCAGATCAGCGACTGCTTAGACCATTCTTCATCACCCATCGACGGCATTACACTCACAGAGGCTATGCATGCTAGGTAAGGGAGAATGATTCTTGCAGGTTCTTTGTGTGCTCTTCCTTACGTATGTTACTGGGGGGGGGGGGGGGGGGGGGGGGGGGGGGGGGGGGGGGGGGGGGTGTAACTTGGCACTCTGTGTTAGAGATGTTGACCTGTTGTGTATAAAATGTGTTGTTTGTGTGTTTTTTTCAGGGGAATCAACATGCGGTACCTGGGCAAAGTGGCTGAAATGTTTTCTAAATACTCTTCTGTTGGCTATGTATATGTGAGTACAGATTCTGTTATAGATACTAACATGTTTTGGGGTTGTTGTTTTTTGTCAGTTGATGTGTTCACTTTCATTTTTATGTGGCAAAATTTCCCGCCCTCTATGCTATCTCTTTCAACCACTCCCATGTCAACACAATAGTGGTCGTAAGGGTAAGTTATAATGATTATAGGGTCAGCATAGAATATGCCTAAGTCCACAGTAAAATTATCCCGCCGGCAGGGGCCAAATATTTGTGCTGGCCTTTTTTCTCGTTGCCCCGTCTTTGATATCACCTTTATGTGGTGGAAAAGGACGTTAAACTCCCAAACACCCACCCACCCACAGTAAAATTCTTTATAAAAGCAGCTACAATATCACACTCTCATATGAATAGCACGGAAATAAAATAGTCCTCATGAGGATAAATTATATGGAGCAGTGTAAACTGTATAAAAGCTAAGAGTGAAATGCTGTATAAAACAGCTACATGACAGCTACGTTTCTTTTCTCCCACAGACAATCACAGTCAGTGAGCTGATCTGCAGGGCAGCCAAACACGTGTTCAAGTGCTACATGCAAGGAGTGGATATGATGAACCTGTCCTCCGCCATCAGCCATTTCCTCAACTGTCTGCTCGGCTCCTACCCTTCACCGCACGCACAGGTCAACGCTGAAGAGGTGAGAACTGGTCACGCTGTGTAAACCTTTTTTTCTTTTTTTTCTTTTTTTAAGTTTGGTTGATAGTGATGTAGAGGTAACCACTCCTGCTACCAAAGCAAGAGCTTGGGGTTCAAGGTCAAGGTTCAAGGTTGAATTTTTCAGCTTAAGTATGTGGCATCATTCAGGCTGATCTTCAGGGGTTCTCTCAGTCAGTATACTCTAGCTTCCTCTCCCTCTGCTTTTGAAATGTTCAGCCCACAAAAATTCAAATTAAACACAGTCCTAAATATTGAAACCTAAATAGCTAAGATGGCCTTTTCACACCATGTGTTTATAATGCGATCATATCTGGTGTCTGCAGCAGCCTTGCTAACATGCTTGTTTACAAAGAATGTCTGTATCTTGTCAACAGCTGCAGAGTAAGGCGGCCAAGAAGAAGAGCAAGAGGAGGAACAAACAGAGCAGTGTGTTCAGCATGGGTAAGTTCTTTCTACAGAAAAAACATACGTTCATATCGGTTGTCCAGTGGTTAAGAGTTTGTCATCAAGGTGAGAGGTCAGGTTCGAGTCCAAGTCCCACCAGTGTGTCAGGTCAGGTTTGAGTCCCTCTCGGGGTAAAGAATTTTCTTTCCCAAATGTGGCACCGTTCATTCAGGCCGACCGTCGGGGGGGATCTCTCCGGGTACTCCCACTTCCTCACCCTCTGCTTTGGAAATGTTTGGCCCACAAAATTAAAAAAAAAAAATGCAATTCTAAAATTCTTGTATTGCTGAGCTCTGACCCTTTGCAACATGCGATCATTCTGTGCTCATGTCCAGTGTCTGAGAGAATGCAATACAATGTGATTAACTTAAGTGTGCGTGTTGGGTTTAGCTCACGACGCTTTAAGCCAAATATACAGGATAGCGCCTATATCAATGTGATAATTATTATCTACATTGATTTTTTTTGATTTTTTTTTTTCCAGTTGACAGCTTGACGTCCATGGCTTCGTAATCGATGTAATAAAAGATACGATTGCTTGTCTCTTTTCAGACAACACAGACTGGGTGTCAGACACACCAAAGTCCCTGTGGCGAAAAATAGTGGACGAGGTGGATGATTACTATGGCTACACTTTGGAATGGTCAGTATGGGTTCATTCAAACGGATTCAATATATTTGGGCATTTAATCAGTAGTGCGAACAGCGTGTTGCTGCTTCAGGGTTTTGTTCTCCCTATCACTCGCTCTCGTTTGTAAAAAAAAATTTAATTTTTTTTTAAATTGCCCTAACAGTACTTAGTGAGTGACAGGGGCTACAAGTACAAGACTGAACAGTTTGTTTTAACTGTCTTGTTATGTCAGTAATTTTAGCAGTCACATGTTGCCATATATCTTACCTGCTCATTTCGTGGTGCGCAGTGACTCGATGGAAGCGGCAACAGAGCGATACGGAGTTCAGCGGGTGTCCTTGTTGCGCGCCTTCTGTCGGGCGGTGGGTGTTCAACTCCTGCTGCGGGAGTACAGCCTGGAGAGTCGTAGCAAGCAGGTCTTCTACGAGGATGACATCGTCAACGTCTACCCCATCGTCAAGCATGTCAACCCCAGGGTGAGTTCGCTGCCAAGATCGTAGTCAGGCAGTTGGTAGGCTGTGTATGGTGTCAGGTTTTTAAACCCTCTTCATGCTCACAGATCGTTCTGAGCTGTTTTCATGGTATCTATCATCACACCACTTAAGACACCTGGACAGTGACAGGGGTCAGTAATGCTGGCACTGAGCCAACAGAAGCGTGCTTGATGACACCGGTGACCACACTGAGCGCTCCAGTAGTGTAACAACAGTGTGTAGAATTTGAATGTTGAGCCACTCCCACAAAGTGCAAACAACTTTGTATAATTGAGAGCTGTACTAATCATCAAGAGCATTTCGAGCACACAGGCACACTCCGTATGTGGTGGAAAAGGACGTTAAACACCAAACACCCACCCCACTCACACAGACACACTCACGAGCGAATCTGTTCCAATTCAATTCAATTCAATAATTCTTTTTTGTCCTCAAGAGGAGGCAATTCGGTTGCGGCGTAAAAACAGACAACATCCATGTACACAATATAACATGTGTCCCAATAGTTAAATATGTAATCTCACAACGATAACACCCACACACACGCGCACACACACACACACACCCACACGCGCACCCACACATGCATCCACACGCACGCACACACCCACACTTCCTAATTACCATGCTCTCATTAAATACGCCACTGTTAAGACAGGACTGCAAGTTCCAGAACTAAGGTTGGCTTAGCAAAGATGGAATTAGCCTGTTCACAAAGAAATTGTCTTCTACAGGCAACAGATGCGTTCCACTTCTTCTCCAGCGGCCAGAACAAGATACAGCAGGGCATGTTGAGAGAGGGCTACGAGCTGATCAGTGAGGCCCTGAACCTGTTGAACAACGTGTACGGTGCCATGCATCCCGAGATCGCCGCCTGCCTGCGACTTCTGGCACGCCTCAACTACATCATGGGAGACTACCCTGAGGTATATTTGTCAAGATCTACAAATTCGTATCCTCTACAGTATCTTGCTTCAAGGGATTGCATAAGGGGGTTAAAAAAAAAACAAGAACAAAAACGATCCAACAAGAACTGTGTGGGGTGTCAGATCAGATGCAGGTAGCATGGATGAAATGTATTGTTTTCTTTTCCATTCTCATCATTATTCTCATGTTAAACAGTCGGCAACAAGAAAACAGCAATAGATGAATGGAAAACAACATTCCAGCAAAAAAAAAAAAAAAAAAAAATTGCAAGAGGTGCCTCATAGTAAGAAGAATGTGGTTGCTCCGAGCCTGGATGAAAATAGAATTGTGAATAAACATTTTTTCTTTTTCTGTCCCATCTCTCATCATACTTGTCTTTGTGCATTTGCAGGCTATGTCGTACCAGCAGCGCGCCGTCCTTATGAGTGAGAGAGTTCTGGGCATCGACCATCCCAACACTATCACAGAATATGTAAGTCTGCACACAATAATGGGACATGTAGAAAGTAGAGTGAGGTTTGAATGAAGAGTTCACTGTAATCATTATCAGAAATACAGGAGAAAATGACTGAAGAAAAGTCGAAATTTTCCAAAAAGTAAAGTGAGATTTTGAAATACAGGAATGTAGATACTGATGACCATCGTGACAGCAGTTTGAGATTTTATTGTCTGTATTTCTTTCCTTGCAGGCCCACCTTGCTCTGTATTGCTTTGCCAACAACCAGGTTCCTAACGCGCTTCGCCTGATGTACCGCGCTCGGTACCTCGCTCTGCTCTGCCATGGGGAGAACCACCCTGAAATAGGACTTATTGATGTATGTTGAAAGTTTTTGTTGCTTTTTTTTTTTTTTTTTTTTTGGGGGGGGGGGGGGGGTTGCTTCTTGTTTGCTTGGGCTTTTTTTTTCCCCCTGTTTTTTGGGTTTGTTTGTTTTCTTTTGTTTTCTTTTGTTTTGTTGGTTTTGGGGTTTTTTTTTGTTTTTGTTTTTTTTTTTTTTTTGGGGGGGGGGGTTACTTTGGGGTTTTTGTTTTTTTTTTGGGGGGGGGGGGGTAGTTGGTTTTTGGTTGTTTTTTTTTTTTTGGGGGGGGGGCATTACCATGCAAACATAGTGATAAGTGTTTTGGAAAGTTCCTAACTGTTAAGGTTTCAAGTTGTAGCATTTTTTTAAAACTCAAACCATGGACATGCTTATCCGTGAAATATTTAGAATCGTCGTGGTGCTTTGTCCTTCGTACCCGTTTTTATGATGTTAGCTGATGATACCTTTGTTGTTTGCAGTCAAATATCGGTCTCATTCTGCATGCAGTTGAAGAGTATGAGTTGTCACTGCGATTCCTAGAACACGCTTTGGTGCTGAACATCAGGTAACAGACTATTTGCCTATCCAAGCCAATCTGACTGTATATTCTTGTGTGTGTGGGATCATATGACTACCATATTTATTGTTCTTGACGTGGAATTTTGGCACAACTTACGGATACAGTAGTAGGAAAAATGTTATGCACAATTTACACTTCTCCTGAGCTGCCAGGAAAATCAGATTACTGGCACATTGACCTTCAGAGACGTTAAGCACTGGTGGACCAACAAGCAGTGAAAGAAAGCACGCTAACATCATTCTATTATGCAGGTACTTTGGGCCGCGCAGCCTGAAGGTCGCCATGAACTACCACTTGGTTGCACGGACACACTCATGTCGCGGGGACTTCCGAGCTGCTCTTCAGACGGAGAAGGAAGCCTTCACTGTCTACAAGAACATGGTGAGTAGTTCTTTCCGCTTTCTATCTCCATGGGTGACACTCTCCAGTCTTGGAAATGGAGATGTGTTTGGGGTTTTGTTTTGTTTTGTTTTGTTGCCCAAAACCCACATTCCAAATTCTGGTTTTGGAAGAGAAAAAAAATTAAAAGTCAAAATACTAAAAAATCCATGAGTGAACTTTGTACGTTTTCCGCAGCTTGGAGAGGAGCACGACCGCACCAGGGAGAGCTCGGAGTGCCTGAAGCACCTGACCCAGCAGGCCGTGGTCCTGCAGAAGAAGATGAATGAGATCTACAAGGGAGACAAGAGCATCAGCTTCCCTCCCATACAGGTGAGCTGCGCTCTCTGTCACGGTGTCATCTGTACGGTTGTAATTATCGGTGGGGTTGACTCACCTGGCTGAGCTTAGATAATAAGATTGTCACGAGTTTAACACATTTAACACTGCACGTGAGTCAAAACCCTATATCTGCAAAAATCGGGCAAGATTAACGGTTCCTCGGCGGCTCTCACTGCAGCAAACACGAGTATAATTAAAATGCAACGCTCCCAAGCCAAATTTAAATCCATGCAGACGTAAACAGATTATGGGGTTTTTTTTTTGTTTTGTTTTTTAAGGCCACTGGTGCATAACCGTAAACATACTTGGTAGGAATTGAGTGAAAGGACTGAAATTAACACAGGCCATTTGACATTCAGTGGCCTTTCCACCAGCCCTGAAGTCTGAAGCTAACCTGCAGATACCCGTGCACCCTCCCTCTGACTCACACACATTTGTGACCTTCCATGAGAAAACCCGACAAGTGCAATTTTTTTTTTTTTTTTGGAGCTGTCTTAAAGAAACAGCCTTGCTCTTTACAGTGCAAAAAAAAAAAAAAAAAAAAACTCCTTTTAAGACATCATAGTTTAAGGGTAGAACTACCTGATTTTGGCAAAATCTCAATATCGACCAGATAGCACTCGCTGACCTTTGTTTAGCCTCTAGCTTGGAACAGCGGTGTGCGTCTTACACCGCGTTTTCTCATGGACGGTCACATTTTTGTACTGCGGGGAAGTTTATTGTCATCTGTAAAAAAAAACAGAAAAGAGAGCAAATGTTGAAACTGTCCCTAATGATAGTTAATGCGCTGGTTGTAGATGTGAATGGTTGCAGCCCTTCAGGCGAGTCTGATTTGGGACTTTTGATTCATGTTTGGCAGATCCAGACACCATCTTTACAGAGTGTGCTGGAAACCCTGAACGTTATCAACGGCATTGTCTTTGTACAGATCAGGTGAGTTGCACTTCTTTCTCTGTTAGCGCTGTTGGAAAACTTCCAACAGCGCGACGATAACTTCAGATTCTATGCTTGCTAGTATTTTTTGTATCTAGCTTGAACTTGAGTAGTTCAGCTGTCGACGTGATTGTAAAGTGTGCATGTTTGGTGTGTGTGAGAAAGCGCGTGATTCACGTGAGCGTGTATAATGGGTTTGCGAGCAGTCAGGGAAAGTGCCTGTATAATCCACGTTGTTAATATTAGTATTCCTACTGTGTGTGTGTGTGTGTGTGTGTTTGCATATTTGTTGGTATAAGTGCGGGAGTACAGGCATTGAGTCACTCTGTGAGAATTTTGCATTAGTACAATTCATTATTATCGTTACATGTCTTATTATTATGCAAGCTGATGCGGGTGTTGCAGCCAAGAGGAGCTCGACAAATTCCGAGAGGAGATGTCGAAAAGGCAGCCAGGCGACAAGACAGAAACAAAACCGGAAGAAACTGACGGGACATTATCTGAGAAGAAAGCCATAGAAGACAGCGTGAAAACAAAGGCAGAACCCACAGAAGTCGACCACACGTCTAGTTTACCAAACGGAAACGTGGAGCACAATCACGCGTCTGAAGTGACGGTAGCTGAAGGACGTTAGTGCATGTAGTGACCTGCGACCTGCCTTATTCTCCTGTGTTGTGGACTGTGAGGATGTGGGATGGATGAATGGGCAAATGGAAACGCTTCTGCCTGCGGCGGTTAGGTCAACCAACGTTCCCCTTTTAAGTCCGTTTTGGTGTATGATATGATGATTGTGTATACACACTGTATCAGGCCTGTGATGCCTCATGCAAGTTTGCGGTTGGGATTTTGTCAAGAAGAGGCATGTACGAATCGGAATAAGAAAGATAAACCAGGAAAGTTTATGGTTGTTTTAACTTGCGTAAATGAGTTCATCATGAACATGGGTTAACTTGTTCATTTCCGTCATAAACGTGGGTTCATTTGTTCCTTTCCATCTTGAACACTGTGTGGCAAATTTTGTAAATTGTACGAAACATCCAAAAGGCCACCCACTTAAGACAACCCCTTAGTCATACAGACCACTAATCTTCAAGCCAGTTTCCTCTCTCATTTACTAAACTTGACGAAGCCTGTTGGTCTTAATGAGTCTCTTGGGCAAGTACGACTGTGAAAAGATCAGTAGTACCAGTATTGTTTCTGTGAAATGAAGGTGTTCTGCCACAGCCTATTTTGATGTTTATACTGTATACTTGATGAGAGCGCTTGTGAACGATTCTGAGTGGGCAGTTTCACATCTTGCTGCAGTTTGGACTAGCTGATACATAGATCAGAGTTTGCCCGTAGATCTTTGCTTTTGTGAGATGTTACGTATACAGAGGTTCATCCGCTGCCAAAAGACAATGCATTTACTGCAGCATATCACACTGTGACACCGTAACGGATACTCAGGAACTTTGATGACAATGAATCTGTGAGGAAGGACATTGAATGCGATTCTCAATTCAAGATGTATAGTGAGACTGGTACAGATGTATAAGGGTGCCTGCATTGCTTCAACCCAAAAGCATTACTTTTCCATCTGTGAAAGTCGGTTTTCTACAATCACCTGCTAAGAGAAAAAAAAAATCATATAATCCAGCGCAGAGCCCATATCTAGGATTTTCTAGAAAATTTACTTGCGTTATTTGAACATCCATCAAAAAGAAAGTCATGTTTGGTTGCTGTTGGTTAGAAAATATTGCTTTCAGTCCGCTATCGTGAATCTCAAGAAGTTGCTAAAATTATGGAGATTCATGAGCATATCCATCACGTCATTTGATTTTCACTTTGAATGACTTTCACTAGTTCAAGTGAGCGTGCTTTGTTGTTCTGAAGTCATCTGCACCAGCAGTGCTCTGCTTTCTTTTCATCTTTGCGGTCTAAAGTTGGCTCTGAAATATTTTTGTGGGAGCTCTTTCAGTACATGTGGTAAGGATGAGTTGGCGAAGGGAAACACGTCTGTCTATGACAGTTGCATGTACCATGTTCTCTCTCTCTCTCTCTCTTTCTCTCTCTCTCTCTCTCTCATACACACACACACACACACACACACACACACACACCCCCTCTCACCCCAAAATAACCCATCCCATGCTGAAGAATAAAGAAGCAACAACTCTACATTTTGCCATTTTTCCAGGCAGGTGACCTTTGTGAATGGTGACTAGTTTTGCATGGGGAGTAAAGCACTCAGACATTTCACCACTCTTGCTCCAGTCCACAGCTGTGTAGTAAATGCTTAGTGCAGCTGATTGTTCTCCAAATCGCTCTGCCTTATGATACAGAGCCCACAATATGCTGTCAGCCACAGCTGTCCATGAAAGCTGTGCTCTCGGTTTTCATGGGAAAATCGTTTTTTTTCCAGAACAACATTACCTGTAGTTTTATGACTCTGTGTTGTGTGTTGCGGCAACATAAACTTGACTTTGATCATTCGCGTAGTCTGTCTTCCATTATTATTCATGTACCCCATTCTCATTGATTGTGCCATCCTCGCAACCCTTTTCATAGAGAAGATGGAGAGAATCAAATGCATGTACTTAGCCCGTAGAGGTGTGTGTGTGTTTTTGTGATGGAGTGCCTTGCATGTTCGTCGCTCTTCACGAAGTTTGTAATTGAGATGGGGAGGATGTGATGCATCTTGTCTCTTGTAAATATGAATATTCAAATAGCATGCCAGATGACTTTCTGTGGGCATTTTGTTTTTGCAGTGATCACTAAACATATCTTGCCATGTATGTATACTGGTACCCTTACCCGCTTTTTTCCCCCTCACCTTCACAAGCCTTTTTTTGATGGACACATAATTCCTCGTCTACTTTCCCCCCTCCCAAGTCATTTCTGCCCCGTAGTCGCCTTTTTCTGATTGATTTCATTTTTTGTGCAGGGGATGTTATTGTTTCACCCACACCCACACCAACACCCCCACCCCCACCCCCACCCAAAGTTGTATCAACTTCCACTGCCTGTGGTTCCCATGAACAAAGGCTTAGTGAATAAGCTCAGTAAGCTTGTGCTTGCAGTTGTGATCATCCAGTGGAATAGCGTGAATAAATGATTGTAAATATTTCTGATAATGTTACACATACAAAAGAGAAAAGAACCTTTCTCGTATTTTCCACCATGCTTCTTCCATCTCTCCTCATTTTCATCAGCCACACCCCAACCTCAGCGTATCGATATAGTTCGCAAATGGAATAATTTCCTTTACTGTGATCAGTCTGCAGACGTAAACCGTTGCCAAATACAAAGTGATATGGATAGATTTAACCAGCATACTTGTACTTGCTATGTAGACACGTAGCAGTATTTTTCTCACTACTTCGTGATCGTTGTGAATGATGGTAGCTGCATGTACGAAAAGCCATTCCACTAGGAGTATATTCCGCCCAAAGTGTCTCGTAGATTCTGTCAGTATGATTGTAGTAGTCATGTATTCCCTCCCAGTTGGTTGACTTTGCTCATCCCTTGACACAGTCCCTTGTAGAATGTGGTTGTTTCACATGACTCACATGACTGCAGCTATGCAACACATTGGTTCTAGATGACCTGAATCCGTTATTTCTGTTTGGTGTGTGTTTTGCAAACTAAGTAATTTTCAGCAGTATTTTTTGTTGTTGTTTTTGGTGGTTGTTTTTTTGTTTTTTGTTTTTTTTAATCAGAAAACTAGAATGAAACTGATGTGATAACTGTGTATACATGAACTCTAAAATGAATTTAGAGAATTCACATGCAGAATAAAGCAGGCTTTCATAAAGTTTTGATATGATTGATCACTTTGTCTTGTCTGCGGAAATGCATTACAGAAAATGCAGCCGATTTCCATCTGATTCATTCGTCACCTGAAGTGTACATGTATTGACAGAACATGTCTAGTCATTGGGGATGTATGCTGGATTTGTGGTGGTGTCAGGAAAGTTTTTGAATGCAAAGCAGAGAGAGAGAGAATGTGTGAGAGAATTTTTGCAGAATTGTACAGCTTTGAAAACGTTTAGGCTTCCGGTCACTTTGGAGCTTGTCATTACTATTTGCTGGTTTATATATGTTCTTAAGAGTGCCTAGTTAGTGGCATGATAACTTTCCTGCTGCAAAGATAGATAATGAAATTGTTAAGTGTATGTTTGAAGTGTAACACAGTTACATTTAAAGTGACATTTGTTGGTAGGCTTCTTTTTTTTTTTTTTTTTTCCTGTTTTCAACCTGTGATAAAGTAAGCATCTTTGGTCAGAGGTCACTGAGCTTGGCTTTATAGACTGGGCAGCGTCACTTGTTGGGGGAATTTGTAGAGCTTGTAGACCTGAATTTTGACTTTGTTGAGTCAGCGAATCCCCCGAGTTTATGTAGTACATTCCACTTTTGGTCCAGTAGAGATGCGACCCCAAACTAATGTGGCATGCTAGCTGCATTCCTAGCATCACCTTACTCAGGCCTTAGTGCTCTTTTTTTTTCTTTTTTTTTTTTCAAATTTAATTTGGGCTGTCACAAAATTGCCAGAATTGGTGTCGCTTTCTAGATTCAGCAGCGGAATGTGGTGGTGTGTCCATACGTGTTTTGACTTGATTGACAAATATTTGAAACCTTTTAATTTCACAGCGGCACCGTTTCCACTGCAGTATCTGAAAAACTGCATCATTTCATAGACACAACTGAGGAAAGTAGCATGGAATTATGTGATTCTTACACACACACACACACACACACACACACACACACACACACACACACACACATAATTGCATGTTTCAATTAGTTTTGGGTCTGAAGTAGGACCTTTTCGTAGCTCTGCTAGACCATTAGATGTTGTTTTGAGTTTTGGGTTTTGCCTGCGTGCATGTGTTGGTATTGTTAAGACTGTTAGAAACTGTTGGTCATTGCTACTGGTTGTTTACTGCTGGTAGCACTAGAGGGTCCATAAAACTAACGAGAGTTGTATTTGCCATATCTCTTATTGTTTTTGAGGGTTGCTGAGCAATTTGTCCGTAGTCCTGAATTTTGTTTGTTAATTACCGGTAGTATGTGTGTGCTTTCTGGTTTGTTTTCATTTCTCAGCACGTACACACTCAGACAGCCTGATCAGACACTAGCATATTCGCATATAAATAGAAAATTTGCATGAGAAGTGTAATCTTTCTTGGTAGTCAGGAGTGCTCTTGATCTTTATCTGAAAATTTTTTTTTTTTTTGCCTACAGTACTGGAATTGTCTAAATGTAAAGAGGTGTGTGTGTGTGTTCGGCAAGATAGTTACAGGTGCATGGAGTTTTTTTTTTTTTTAGTCCGTACACACACAGTCGTGTCCATCATATAATGGTGCAGGTTTAACTAGATTTCTTTGTATACATAATTATGCACATTAGCACTTCACATTTAACGAAGATCTTTTTTTCCTCATTTTCCAAGTATACATCTCACATTTTAATCAGATGTGCTTGCTGTGGGATTCATCAGTATCACCTTCATATCTTATTTGGTTAAATTCTGTTTGGTTATATTTAGCATTTTGATTTTGTGATATTCCCCCCCCCCCCCCACCCACCCACATATAGTCAATAGTGTTCAGCGGTTGATGCTGAAGGAAGTTAACTGTGAAATGTGAAAGAGGTGATTTTCTCACTTTCAAACCATTGGCATTGGGTTTTTCAAGGAGACCATAGAACAGCTTTGATTAGTCACGGACTGTGCATGGACAACAGAGAATGCATTTGTTACTTGGTTATTTTTATCCAGTTTCAGGAAAGCCTTGAAACAGCAAAAAATAAAAATAAAAAATAATAATAATAATAAAAAAAATTCCCCCCCCCCACCACCCCCCACCACCTCCTTGCATGAAAAACAGTTGGTGCTGCATAAATGGCGATGTGCTTCACCCAGTGGGACTAGCCAGAACTTGCCTACCACAGGACAAAAAAGATAATCTCCCCCCCCCCCCACCCCCCACCCCAAAAAAAAACAAACAAACAAAAAACCCAAGAAGAAGCAAAGCAGCAAAACAAACCAATACCATTGTCAGTAAGTCGAGATATTTTTAGTCACACATGGCAGCAGTTATCAGCACTCCTTGAGATTGGACATTTCAGCATTTTGGTACGCTGTACTTGTGGTATAGACTAGCTGGGGGCAGCCGGTACATTTTGCAGAAACAGGCTGCAAAAACACTAACAAAACATTTTTCTTCTTTTTTTTTCCACTAACCTGGAGGGTTAAATATATAGATCTTGTGTTTTTGGAAAAGCTGTTTTTGAACATTTTCAGTATACAATATTTGAATATTCAAGTCGACCCCTGAGCTGTTACGATGTTCAAAAGGAGTTTGTTTTTCAGATGGACATGTAGATCTATGTGTATACAGGTTTGTGTGTGTGTGCGCGTTGTTCTTTTTTTTTTTTTTTTTTTTGCAACTCCAAAGAAGGAAGGAAAGAAAAAAAAAGGTCAAACCACTGTGTGTTTTTGTGACGAGTGTAAAATTAGAATGATGTCTGAACTGTTGATGCACGCACATATTGGATGTGATAGATATGCTTGTACATTGTGTGACACTATCCCTTCAGTGGGTCTGTGAAGTATGTAAATGAAAGTGTGTCATAACGCATGCTAAATGTTCATGGAGCAGATGTTCATTACAATTATATATATATGTCCATCACATACGTAAAAATAAACACATAAATGGCCATTCATCTACTAGCAAACTATCCAGTAAACTGCAACATCAGTCTCGTCTGCTCTCTTTATTACACATTAAAATCTCACTGAATTATCCAGATAAACGATTTTTTTTTTATTTTTTTTTTTTGGGGGGGGGGGGGTACTTTATCGGCATAGAGTGCTGATCTATGATTGTGTATTAAACTTCAAAACTTTGTCAAGGAAATACTTGAGCATGTTAACAGGTATTTCATCGCATTTTTAGAATGGCGTTGCCTGTATCAATATGCCGTTATCAGACTACTCACCATAGAAAAGCATTATGTTCGGCATTGTACATACCTGTATACACATGTAATACATGAAGAGCTCTTGTCTGTGGAGTGAGGCACCATTAGTGTAGAGTTGGTTTGTTTTTTTTTTTTTTCTGCCAAACGTGGAGAGAAAAGTTTGCGAATCTTGATGTCGTGTGAAGTGGTGTGTAGAGTAGCTGTTGCTGCATTGAGTGTGAAATGGTCTTTTCATAACACTGTACTCAAGAGGTTTGAAAATATGCAAATAAATTTGAATGGAAAATACACATGGTGCTGGTTTGTATTCAGAAGTTTTTATAGACATTTTTCTGGGTTTTTTTTTTTTCTTTTTTTTTTTTTTTGGGGGGGGGGGGGGAGGGGGTGCGGGTAGGGAGGGGGATACCTTTATCTGTATGGTTTGTCTCTCTCCTCTCTCTCCCCTCCCCCTTCTCTCTCTCTCTCTCTCAACGGCAAGTTTGAAAAAATGGTTATTGTAACCAACATCGTATACCGTTGTTAAATAAAGCATCAGTCTCTCTCTCTCTCTCTCTCTCTCTCTCTCTCTCTCTCTCTCTCTCTCTCTCTGTGGTTGAGTATTCTCACTAGAGCAGTGTTGATCCATTTCATTCTTTATGGGGGAAAAAGCGCGCGCACAGACACACACACACACACACACACCTAGCTGGTGTTGTCATCGAATATAATGAGTTCATCTGACCTCGCCTCGCATTGTCTCACGAAAAAGGAAAAAAAAAAACCCGAGAGAGAGAGAGAGATGTTGACTGGATAGGACATCACGTTCGTTCCTTTGCACACTGCCCCAGCGCTAATCACCACGGTTTGTGGAGAGCACTGTACCCAGACTTTGAGGGGATAGCTCACAACTGTCAGATTTCATCATCATAGGAAGAGGGCTAGTATTCATGTGTGCCTGAATGCTAGGTCGCCGTTCTACTTTACTGTTCCTTTCGGGAAATTTTCTCCTATAATTATATTTTCTGATTTTGTTGGAAGAGGAAAGAGAGAAAACCCTCGACGAGCAGCTCGGTTACCAGGAAAAACCGGTACCTGGGCTCGAACCCACGCTTCATCGCTTGACAGCGGTGACGGCCGTTCAGTTGTGCAGCAGCGAAGTCCCGACGCGCTGCCTCAGTCAGTGTTAGACCACCGCTCTTACAAGATCGACTTGATAAATTGGTTTCTCAGAACGACCTTGCAGTCGCACTCAGCAGATAGGGTCATTGAGTGCTGTCTGATGACACTGAGTGACGAGGGCAACTTGACTGACTCAGTGACCTTCATAACGTCACCAGTGGATGCATCCGTTCACATGCGAGTACCTGTCAGTATTAATGTCACTTGGCAGAGACTGGCATACACGTGTATACTGACACACTCATTCACACAAACATCAGATGGAGTGATAAACTATGACACCCCACCCCCACCCCCCTCCCCAAGCCCACCCCTTAATAAAAGGAAGAAAATTGGACTGACGAACTCAGTCATTCCTATCCCCCCCTCCTGGCCCCCGAAAGAAGTTTAACAGAATGGACACAGTTACAAAGCTGAAATAAGCTCCTGTATACTCTAAACCCCAAGCCCGAATTAAAAGAGCAAAACGAACAAAAATTAATCTCACACACACACACACACACAAATGCACTCTCGCACGCACGCACACACACACACACACACACACACACACACACACACACTTAGTGCGGTTTCTGGAAAATCAGTCATTGTAGTCATTATCTCGCGACAAAATGTGCCAGTACCAGTTTTGTGGAGACGATGGTGAACCCTACTCAAAAGGTAACCATGCCCTTGTATGGTGCTACATAGTCAACACACGTACGTTATCTCCAATTTTGTCACCCAGCCTGACTCAGTCGCTCACACCAGTCTCTTACGACAGAGAGGCATGCCCCTTTTCCGTCCGTAAACTACTACAGGTGAAAGCAAGTCACGAGCGGCTGTAAATACGAGAATGTGGCACGCACCGCTGTCCGTAGTCAACAACCACGTGGTGTCGTGACCACAGATTTACAATTGTACAATATTACACAGTTAGACTGAATAGCTCTGTGGGCGTCACTGCCACGGGGTGCAGCCGACCATGGACGGGGGTGATACTGGTGTTAGTCCGCTTCAAGGTTTCGACGATGATTGGCGAGTGCTCGGCGTACGCAAAGCCATATGTTTGAAATATGAACCACGCACATGTCTTTGCATTGTGGCAACGCGTTGTCAGTCGTTGCGGTCTGGTTGATCAACTGCACCTAGAGGTAGAGATAGTTCCAATGCACCCAGGAACTGTTTCGAGCAGTTCCATTGCACCCAGGAACTATTTCATTTTGAGCAGTTCCATTGCACCCAGGAACCGTTTCCGATTTTGAGCAGTTCCATTGCACCCAGAAACTGTTTCGAGCAGTTCCATTGCACCAAGGAACTGTTTCCTTTGACTGTGTGACTGGATCTGTTTGTGTAACAGGTCCACCACGACCAAGGAGATGCCGGCTGCCCAGTCTGACTGGACTGAATCGTGTTCAGCTGGACTGTTCCGACGCCTGTTCCCTTAGGACAGCTGTCCCTTTCCCCCATACCCTGCCGGTATTATTGTATAATAGACCCGGCTTGGGTCCAAAGCCGGAACAAATAAAATCTTGGGTTGTCTGCTATCACTAGTCACAGTGGCGGGGACGTTAACCCTACCTTACCTACCTACCCACCATACACCGTCTCTCTCTCGGTTTCACGCCAGCAGACCGAAGTCCGTTAGATACTGACACTGAATGCTACTCAAAATTAATGTGAAAATGGAAACACTTGATCGCACTGCCGGTTTGCATGGAGACACTGTCCTGGTTGTGTTATGTTTGAAGCCGCCGGTTAGCATGCATGTCCTAGGTTTATACTGCCCCGTACACCAGTTTGCATCATTTGTCCAACGTTACATTTTTTTTTTTTTTTCATGTAGTGCAGACACACTCAGCCGCGAATTAGTCTTTGTGGCTTGCGCGGCCGCTTTAAGCCCTAAAAACTCACTCATTCACCCTGAAGCCGCCGGAGTAGTCAATGCTCGGGTCGTGAGTTCGATTCTCGACTGGGGTTAAGTATTTGTGCTGCCCTCTTTTCTCCTTGCCCCGTCTTTCATATAACCGATATGTGGTGGAAAAGGACGTTATCCACACACACACACACACACACACACACACACACACACACCACCTGACCACCACCACCACTCACCATAGAAGCGGAGTTGCACTGGAAACACTCGCGTCCAGTTTTGATTAGTACTACACCCCGTGGTGACTGCGATACAATACTCGCTCGCGATTCTCGAGAAATACTATGTCGCCCGAATCGGCTGGGTTTTCCTAACCACGCTAACCGCAAAACAGGATCTGATCTCAGACGAAGAACAGATAGAAATAACTTACCGATCTTACTTAGGCCGGAAAACCGTCACGGCTTTTTAACTCGACCAGTCGCTTGAGTGGTGTGACTTACAGCTAAGCGGGGACAAATCGAGTCTTTGCTGTGATTTGCCTCTGGCTATTTTTAGCAACGGGCCTTGTAGTAGTGTTTACAGTGCATGTGTAGCGCTTTTTGTCAGAATGCCCCACGAACAGGCGTGTGTCGCACGCGAAAGCCTCGCGCTTTTTATAGAAGCCTTTCCACATTTTGTCAGCATTCATTCACCTTGAACGTTCGACGTCACTGAGGTCGTCGCTGACATGCCATTGTCAGTCTCAGTAGAATTCTTCACTGAGCAGTGTGTGTAGGAATTTCACTGAGGACCGTACTTGAGGCCTGTAGGGGGGGAACACTTTGCGGATTACTGACAGCGCCGTGGACAAACAGAAAACAAGTTTGAAGAGAAACAGTCAGTGTTTATGCAACTTTAGCGTGGAGAAGTGTAAGTGTTCGCAGCATCTGACTTGAGTGTTGGCAGATTGGGCTGCTGTGTTGTTGACGTAACAGCATTGTCTGGAACCGGACTGAGATTCGTGTAAGGCAGCCGACAGATTCTAGTTTGTTTGTTTTTTGCCCGTGTGGTGGATGTGGTGTTGTGCTGGAACCGAGGGTACTACTGAAGTTTTGGCATCATGTCAATATTCTCCTGTGTACGTCCTGAACCAGGTAATGTGACAGATTGTGTATCGGCTCACTTAGTTGTTGTTGCTGTTGTTGTTGTTTTTGGTGGTGGGAGTGTTGTGGTTTCAAGTTGTTCCGTAGCATGGCGGTGAGGATATGGGTATGAGTGCATTGTTTTCTGTAAGTTTACGGCTAAACTGATCAAGGAAGTGCATTACGGAAAAAAGTATGTCGGTCTTTTCTTTCATTTGTGGGTTCAGTGTGTACTCTGACCCATTCCGACTTGTTTATTCAGGCGTATGTTCTGTGTGGTCGACTGATGCAGTGTGTGTGTGTGTGTGCGCGCGCGCGCGCGCCACGGGAGAGAGGGAAAAGAGAGATCATTTAAGGATGCATGTGACAAGAAACTCTGTCCTTTTTTGTTTCTTGTTTTGTTTGTTTGTTTGTTTGTTTGTTTTGATTTTTGTTTTGTTTTTTGTACAGTTGCAATCATTAATGTTAAACAAATGTGGAAAAGTAACAGCACACGAAATTAATAAAAAGAGACACTGCGAGGTAAGAAAAAACAAGATGGCCACTGACCAGCCCAATATGTTGTTTCCATTTAATCACCTGCTGTCGTCACGGTCGTTCTTTTGTAATGCCATGTATTCGGGAGGACACACACACACACACACACACACACACACACACATACACACACACACACACACACACTCTCTCTCTCTCTCTCTCTGAATGGAAACAACTGACCGGGCTTGTCAGACCAATCTTGGTTTTGGAAGACGTCAAGTTGTTTTTTTTTAAATCTATGACGTTTTCCTCATTGGGATGACGCATAATACATTTGACGTAATAACTTTGACTCGGATACAATTCTTGCAATGAAAGCAGCCCCATGAAAATTGAAGTGTTGCTGCTGCGCAGTGTAAAGATCAAATTTATACCGGCTCAATGTGTTTAACAGACAAGTCTGCGCGGCGAACGTTTTTTCACTATGTGTTATGTCTGCTGCGCGCGCGCGCACACAGACACACACAGACATACGCGCGCGCGCGCGCACGCACGCACGCACGCAGACTTGCGCGAGCCGCGTTTGTGCATGTGCTCCATTGAGACCTATGTGGTGTTCTCTCACTCTACTATGCTATTGAGTGGGAGTCAGTGGAAAAAACAAAGCTCACTACATCAATGAAACTCCCGCTTTCCCCGTCTACAAATAGAGAACTTCCGAAAAGTGACGACACACCCCCACGTCAATCAAACATGACGTCGGCAAACTGACGCTGATACAGTTTTGCGTCATGCGCGTGTGCCTTTTCTGCGATGTTTGTGAGACGTGTGGCTTGTGTAATAAGGAAATGTGCTTCGAGTACAAATTTTCGAGTCAACTGACGACAACGGCTGCAGTGAATTTTTCTAATTTTTTTGTATATTTTTTATGGCACCCCAGGCTCATTATCTATGTATAGTAGGAGCGATTTTGAGATCTAAAGTGTGTTCACCAGCACTTTCATCAGGTACGGCTTACGCCAAAAGTATAAAAGCGACAACATCCAAAATTCACTTCGTTGAGAGTCCGTATTCATGCTATCTATGTCCAAAAAATGGAGTGGTTTAGGTAAATATTACGCCTTTAAACGCCAGAAAGCCACTTTTTCTGAAAAGGGCGATAACTCGCAAATCATGTGTGCAATCGTACCTGGATCGGGCCTTCTATTCAACAATCTTGATTCATTTAGAAATCCCAAATTTGAAATCGATCGGTTCAGTATTTTCGGAGAAATAGGCATCTAAACTGGGTTCACATGCAATGTCAACTCAGGCTCGGTTTACATGAAAACTATAAGAGTGACCATTTTCTAGTAGTGATTCTGTTCAGAGTCCGTATTCAAGCTATCTACTGCCAAAAAATTGAGTGATTTAAATAAATATTACGCCTGTACACGAAAGACAACCAACTTGTCTCAAAAGGGCGATAACTCCCAAATCACTTAAGCAATCATCACACGCTTGAATCGTCTAATGTAACATTTTGATATATTTGGATACCCCAAATTTGAAGCCATTCGGTTGAGTATTTTCGAAGAAACGGGCCTGGACACAATTCACACACGCACACACACACGCACACACATCCGCACAGACGGCACTCACTGAGGAGGAGAAGTGCGTTCGGAACACCATACGCGTCAGCATCGATGACGCAAGTTTTCTTACGTCATTGTCAGAGTTACACTTGCAAAATCGTCTCTGCGGGAGATCGGCAGTGACGTGCGTTTGTACCACAGATGCTTGCCTATGAACGTGGAAATTTTAGCCCGTCCTATTATGTTGTTTCCATTACTATGGAAACAAGATGGCCACTGACCAGCCCAATATGTTGTTTCCATTTAATCACCTGCTGTCGTCACGGTCGTTCTTTTGTAATGCCATGTATACGGGAGGACACACACACACACACACACACACACACACACACACACACACACACACACACACACACACACACACTCTCTCTCTCTCTCTCTCTCTCTCAATGGAAACAACTGACCGGGCTTGTCAGACCAATCTTGGTTTTGGAAGAGAGACGTCAAGTTGTTTTCTTTGAAATCTATGACGTTTTCCTCATTGGGATGACGCATAATACATTTGACGTAATAACTTTGACTCGGATACAATTCTTGCAATGAAAGCAGCCCCATGAAAATTGAAGTGTTGCTGCTGCGCAGTGTAAAGATCGAATTTATACCGGCTCAATGTGTTTAACAGACAAGTCTGCGCGGCGAACGTTTTTTTCACTATGTGTTATGTCTGCTGCGCGCGCGCGCACACAGACACACACAGACATACGCGCGCGCGCACGCACGCACGCACGCACGCAGACTTGCGCGAGCCGCGTTTGTGCATGTGCTCCATTGAGACCTATGTGGTGTTCTCTCACTCTACTATGCTATTGAGTGAGAGTCAGTGGGAAAAACAAAGCTCACTACATCAATGAAACTCCCGCTTTCCCCGTCTACAAATAGAGAACTTCCGAAAAGTGACGACACACCCCCACGTCAATCAAACATGACGTCGGCAAACTGACGCTGATACAGTTTTGCGTCAGTGCGCGTGTGCCTTTTCTGCGATGTTTGTGAGGCGTGTGGCTTGTGTAAAGGAAATGTGCTTCGAGTACAAATTTTCGAGTCAACTGACGACAACGGCTGCAGTGAATTTTTCTAATTTTTTTTGTATATTTTTATGGCACCCCAGGCTCATTATCTATGTATAGTAGGAGCGATTTTGAGATCTAAAGTGTGTTCACCAGCACTTTCATCAGGTACGGTTTACGCCAAAAGTATAAAAGCGACAACATCCAAAATTCACTCAGTTGAGAGTCCGTATTCATGCTATCTATGTCCCAAAAATGGAGTGGTTTAGGTAAATATTACGCCTTTAAACGCCAGAAAGCCACTTTTTTTGAAAAGGGCGATAACTCGCAAATCATGTGTGCAATTGTACCTGGATCGGGCCTTCTATTCAACAATCTTGATTCATTTAGAAACCCCAAATTTGAAATCGATCGGTTCAGTATTTTCGGAGAAATAGGCATCTGAACTGGGTTCACATGCAATGTCAACTCAGGCTCGGTTTACATGAAAACTATAAGAGCGACCATTTTCTAGTAGTGAGTCAATTCAGAGTCCGTATTCAAGCTATCTACTGCCAAAAAATTGAGTGATTTAAATAAATATTACGCCTGTACACGAAAGACAACCAACTTGTCTCAAAAGGGCGATAACTCCCAAATCACTTAAGCAATCATCACACGCTTGAATCGTCTAATGTAACATTTTGATAAATTTGGATACCCCAAATTTGAAGCCATTCGGTTAAGTATCTTCGAAGAAACGGGCCCGGACACAATTCACACACGCACACACACACGCACACACATCCGCACAGACGGCACTCACTGAGGAGGAGAACTGCGTTCGGAACACCATACGCGTCAGCATCGATGACGCAAGTTTTCTTACGTCATTGTCAGAGTTACACTTGCATAATCGTCTCTGCGGGAGATCGGCAGTGACGTGCGTTTGTACCACAGATGCTTGCCTATGAACGTGGAAATTTTAGCCCGTCCTATTATGTTGTTTCCATTACTATGGAAACAACATAACAACATAAAAAACCATGGTGTCAGAGAGAGAGAGAGTTTATGTTCTCAGATCGTGCAGTGTGTAGGCGGGCCGTATAGTTACGCTCACGTGCGCGCACTGCGAGAGAAGTGTGCGTGCATGTAGCACGCGCGTGCAGTGTGTGCTACATGTGTGTGTGTGTGTGTGTGTGTGTGTGTGTGTGACACAGTCTTGGACAGGAGCCCAAGTGACTGACAAGAAACGTGTCGGTACAGCACAACACTGACATTCCACTCTCAGAATAGCTCGATTTACGTTCATGTTCCCCACCACCTGACGGGCAAAATGCCGCCAGTCGGACTGACACCATACGTGTGCACACTAACATCACAACACTTGATTCACTGGCTCTGTGACCTTCCTGTCCTCAATAGCTGTAACTGATACAGCCCTACATATTCGATTGGCAAAACGTCCTGTCTAGTTCGGTAATGTGTTCGGCTCCAATAGTGTGCGATGTTGTTCAGTATCTGACAGTTGGGGACGAAAGACGAAACTCACGTGAACCAGTCAACAGAGTGTACGTCGGAAATATGGCCCGTGCTCAGTCACGACATGGCGCACTTTCGTTTTTTTGTGACTGATCTTGAAACAGTGTGCTGCGGCAGTGCTCTCGTCAGTCTTTGAAACTGATCAGCCTCGCGGTGGACAACAAAAGATACACAGGCGGCGGCCGGGGGACCACCCCCCCCCCCCGTCCCCGCCACCGCCACCTCAAAACAGCCACCCATGAAAGTGAACTGTAGAGAGTGAGTGAGACACGGTGTGTGTGTGTGTGGGTGGGGGGAGAGGGGGGGGAGCTTGCTGACAATGTGTACATGTCAACTGCATGTACAGCTCTTTGAGCTTGCGCTAGCTACAATACTGCGCTATAGAAAAGCGATGTCATTGTCAGTTGTCATTCAGTCTTCGCGTGCAATCGGCCTGCGATGCAGGTCTACGCACCGTGCGCCGGCTGCACGCGCCGAGGTATGGGCAGGCCCATTCTCCAAGCCAACCAAATTACGCCACTATAGCTCCGAAGACAGAGTTGGGGAGTGCAGTAACGCCGGCGGGCAATTACTATAGAATGTAACCGGTGGCCATACTCCATCCATTTCATTTTATGGCGTACACTTTGGGTTGCGGTGGGGAGAGGACTGTCAGTGCTGCGTAGTTGCGGAATGTCACCAGTTTCTGTGTAATCTCGTAATTACAACAGATATATCGTATTTCCCTGGGGAAATGATCACCCCGGCAGATGGTACCGGTGTCTGTGTCACTGATCTCTTATCAAATTGGTTTCGGCGGTCTGTAAAGATATTGTTGTTGTTATTTGGTTTGTTTGTTTTTGGTTTTTTTCCTCAGTCCTGGTGGCGTTTTACGTGTATCTGAAATTCATCTCACCTGCAACAGACGCTGTTTCACACACACACACACACACACACACACACACACACACACACACACACACACACGCACGCACGCACACACACACACGCACACACGCACACACACACACACACACGCACGCACGCACACGCACGCACGCACGCACACGCACGCACGCACACGCACGCACGCACGCACACGCACGCACGCACACACACACACACACACACACACACACACACACAGAGTGGCACAGAGACAGAGAGAGAGATAAACAGACAGACAGACAGATGATGATGATGATGATGATGATGATGATACTTTATTGATCAACGGTAACTGAACTTGCCGTGGCTATAGCTACAGAGACTGTCTTCGAAAATGAAAAAAAAACAACAATTATTCACTAAACTAACACAGAGAGAGAGAGAGAGAGGGGGGGGGGGGCAGGGGCGACAAGTAAACAACAACAACAAAACCTAACCGATGGATGCGCGTTTACTGCTATGTTCACAATGCTGCAGTCACTTACTCTGAGTCGTGTGTGTTAAACGTGAAACAGTGTATGGTGTCTTTCCGTCACACAGTGTATGGTGTGTCTTTCCGTCACACAGTGTATGGTGTGTCTTTCCGTCACACAGTGTATGGTGTGTCTTTCCGTCACGCAGTGTATGGTGTGTCTTTCCGTCACACAGTGTATGGTGTGTCTTTCCGTCACGCAGTGTATGGTGTGTCTTTCCGTCACGCAGTGTATGGTGTGTCTTTCCGTCACACAGTGTATGGTGTGTCTTTCCGTCACGCAGTGTATGGTGTGTCTTTCCGTCACGCAGTGTATGGTGTGTCTTTCCGTCACACAGTGTATGGTGTGTCTTTCCGTCACGCAGTGTATGGTGTGTCTTTCCGTCACGCAGTGTATGGTGTGTCTTTCCGTCACGCAGTGTATGGTGTGTCTTTCCGTCACGCAGTGTATGGTGTGTCTTTCCGTCACGCAGTGTATGGTGTGTCTTTCCGTCACGCAGTGTATGGTGTGTCTTTCCGTCACACAGTGTATGGTGTGTCTTTCCGTCACACAGTGTATGGTGTGTCTTTCCGTCACACAGTGTATGGTGTGTCTTTCCGTCACACAGTTAACACTGAGATATGATAAATGCTTTCAACACTGAAACATCAGAGATGTGTTAGTGGAGGGAAGGGGAAAGTCCGGAACGGCACCAACCATCCCATGACGTAACAAGCATCAGTCGTCACGTCATCGTTTTATGGGATAACCCATAGTGGCCGACACTCCAGATTTGGAAAAGCCCACTCAAGACGGACATCCCCGAAAGCCACTTGACTTTGTGAAGTAGGTTTTTCCTCGGTCTCTGTCGATGTGTCAGTTGTCGTCACTGAGCAGCAGCATTGGTACGTTCCGCTTAATATGTAGAGAAAGTAGGTCTATACAGGCTACGTGACACAGATGCAAATCTGGAGGAAAACGCTATATATTCCTCTTACACATAACGCTGCACGTGACACACTAGAAATGCTTTAAAATTCACCAAAAAATTCACAAAAATCAGGCAGCCATAGACTCATGTGTAGAGGAAACTGATTTAAACAAATTCCAATGTTCCGTTTTTTGGCAATGTTGGCAGCGACCACATACCCCCTCATTCCACGGTCGTCTGCTGGCTCCTGTGCCAGCCGCGCATGAATACAAATAGTCCACAAGCCAGCCTCATTTTCAGTTCCCTAATTTTACTATTACCTTGCATGAAACTTGTTTACAAAGCCAACAAAAAGCACCAGATTGCCATTTTTTACTCTCCACACAAATTTTAAAAGGGGCAAAGACTTTATACTATGTTTAGCCGAGTCCTTACTACATGACCCGGAACGGCTAATACCGTCACGTAGCCTCAGTCTTCCGTGAGTAATTACACCCAACCCGTTCCGCTGAAACCTCTATGTTCGTAACGCCTCTCAGTCTGACATGGAAACCCGGTGCCGCGTTCGAAGCTGTAAGGCTGTTTACCAAATAGAACAATGTTTCATTTGGTCATCGCGACTGTTTTGGGGATTTTGTGGCCACTTCTATTAGAGAAATTCCACTCTCTTTGAGCCAACGGTCCTTTTTTTTTTTTTAACTGACTGGGACTCGAAAAATCTTCTTCTAACCAATCAGCGCCGTCTAGCTGGTCCTCAGTCCGCAACCAAATATTGTCGTCTGCTCAGTATGCGGTACACTTCTAGGACAACATGTACTGACGCTGGCCAGTGTCACCATAATGGTTTCACAAGTTATAATAATAATAATAATAATAATGAATTGTACTTATATAGCGCAAAATTCTCACAGGGTGACTCAATGCGTATACTCCCGCACTCACACCAACAAATATGCACACACACTGAAACGATCTATGTCCGACTGGTCTCTCAGGCCGGCAGGTAGTGCGTTCCAGAGTGACGGGGCAGCAATGCTAAACGCGCGCTCGCCAACTGTTTTGCGGTTTCGACGGGGAGCGTTCAGTAGTTTTTTTCAGATGAAGAACGAAGAGTGCGTGCCGTGACTGTAAGGGAATTTCAAGTGAGAGGTATATTGTGACCCAAGTGACTGATTCTTTGCACAGATCAACTAAAGCACACTCCATGGAAAGTTTACCACACGTTGCTGCTGTACTGATGCTCGTCATTCATACTGGGGGAGTCGGGATAGCCGAATGGTAGAGCGTTGGACTCCCGATGCTCAGGTCGTGAGTTCGAATCCCGGCTGGGGCCACATGTTTGTGCTGGCATTTCTCTCGTTGCCCCGTCTTTGATATCACCCGTACGTGGTGGAAAAGGACGTTAAACTCCCAAACACCCACCCACGCTCGTCATTCATATTGACACTTAAACAGCCTGTGTGTTCGTAACCCGGCTCAGGTAGGAAACTACCGCTTTCAAAGCTGTAAGGCTGTTTGCCAGATAGAGGGATGTTTCAGTTAAGGCTGTTTGCCAGATAGAGGGATGTTTCAGTTAAGGCTGTTTGCCAGATAGAGGGATGTTTCAGTTAAGGCTGTTTGCCAGATAGAGGGATGTTTCAGTTAAGGCTGTTTGCCAGATAGAGGGATGTTTCAGTTAAGGCTGTTTGCCAGATAGAGGGATGTTTCAGTTAAGGCTGTTTGCCAGATAGAGGGATGTTTCAGTTAAGGCTGTTTGCCAGATAGAGGGATGTTTCAGTTAAGGCTGTTTGCCAGATAGATATGGATGTTTCAGTTAAGGCTGTTTGCCAGATAGAGGGATGTTTCAGTTAAGGCTGTTTGCCAGATAGAGGGATGTTTCAGCTGGCCACTGCGACCGTTTTCGTGACGTTGTGGCTTGTAATATTAAAGAAATACGACTTGCTTTGAGCCTACGGTCCAAGAGACTGGGCCTCGAAAAAGCTTATCAAAATAGGCATGTTTAGAAGGACTTCGTAAGGAGGACTTTGCTGATGGCAGCGTAACCCATATACATGTAAATTAGGCTCACACGACAGTGGCCGAGAGCGGTGAACGGACTACAGTTAGCTAACGATACCCCATAACGAGCCTAATTTACATGTAAATGGGTTACGCTGCTCAGCCAAGTCCTCCTTACGAAGTCCTACTAAACATGCCTAATGGGAACCAATCAGCGCCCTACAGCTGGACATCAGTCAGCAGCCAACTAATGTGTGTTCAGCACGCGGTACACTTCTAGAACAACTTGTACGCATGCCAGCGTCACTACAATGGTTTCAGATGTTAAACTGTGACCCACGTGCCTGATTGTTTTTTTTTTTTGTTGGTTTTTTTTTTGGTTTAAAGTGTATACGTGTATGTTGTGATACTCTTAACCTTATTTTATTTTATACTGTGCATTGCGGGCACCAGAAGAAAATTTTCCGGTTGTTTTAAACTGGACAATAAAGATGTTTTGATTTGATTCTGATGCACACAGTCAGCGGATTCGATGAAAGCTTTACCACACACTGTTGTATGCGTGTTATACGTATTAAGACTGACGTCGCATCGATGGCGACCCTATTTGCCACGTTTTGTCTGGTTCGCGGAGAATCCACGCGAGGGTGTCAAGCTGTTGGTTGATTGGTTGTTGTTATTGTTGTTGTTGTTGTCGTTGATGTTGAACAGTCTGTAAATTCCATTGGTAAAGGTAGGGGATCCGACTGAAATGGTCGACTTTGGTTGAGCGCGGAAAGTTTCTGTCGAGTGTGCCCGGGTCGTGAGTTTTTCTTGGTTTTGTGTGTGTGTGTGTGTGTGTGTGTGTGTGCGTGTGTGTGTTGTAATAATAAACACCACGCATTCTTACATATATACATTCATTCAAACACAGAATTATGCAAGCTCACATTTATGGATACAAACATGTACATACATACTTTCTTGGAAGGGGAGGGGGGATGTCTGTGTTTAACCTTGTCATCGTTTCGTGACTTAGTACATGTAACCACAGCTATATTTGATATCGAATCGATAGATTTTTTTTTTTTTTACAAGGCTAAGTTCACAGTTGCCAAAAGGTTAATAAGGAAGTGTGGTTGTCGGCTGTGAGGGTCTGTTTTGACCCACCACTGTGTGTTGACAAGGAAATACTGACTGAAAGAACGGAAACTCATATCTCATTCTTTCTATTGTTTCCTCGTCACACATCAAGGAAATGACTTTGAACACAAGTGTACGTATTTTGCAAACAATAACATTGAGGGCAGTACACATGAACAACAGACTCTCGTGGTAACCGTTATTAGTCTGTTTAAATCTTTCCTCATTATCAAAAGTAATGGAAGATTTAATAATAATAATAATAATAGGGTGGGTGAGTGTTTGGGAGTTTAACGTCCTTTTCCACCACATAAGGGTGATATCAAAGACGGGGCAACGATGAAAAAGCCAGCACAAATATTTGGCCCCAGCCGGGATTCGAATTCACGACCCGAGCATTGGAAGTCCAACGCTCTACCATTCGGCCACCCCGGCTCCCCAATAATAATAATAATAATAATAATAATAATAATTGTCCTTTAAGGGAGCTTATTCCATCTTTGCTGAGCCGTCCTATGTTTTGGAACAGTTTCACTCGTGGGTGCGCCTGTACGTTCGAAATTCTCAATCTTGATTATTAGTACAGTTCGTAATGCGATACAGTGTTGTTTACACTTGGGGCAAGCGGTCAAACATTCAAACTCTACGACTGTTGTTACACTGCTGGAGCGCTCAGTGTGGTGGCCGCGTCATCGAGTACTCTTCCTGTGGCTCAGTGCCAGCATTACAGACGCTGTCACTGTCCAGGTGTCTTAAGTGGTGTGATGACAGATACCACGAAAACAGCACCCACGACTCGCGTGGCAGTGGCTTGAAGTGGCTTCTACTGGTGTGCAGGTGCTTGTTCTTTTTGACAAGTCTGATCATATAGTGGGCAGGGCGGGGTCGTCGAGGTCGGACTGTTGGTTTAAGCTTTTTTTTTTTTAATTCATGGATCACCGTCAAGCAGCAAATAGTAATACATTGAAAGTGAGCACAACAAGCAAAAACTTACATACGTGCTCATCTGAACCAGTTTACAAAGTGCATGGCGGAGAAATTGGCGTGGAAATAACTGGATTGAAGTTTAAAGGCGTGGGAAAGAAAAACAAATAGATAAATAAAAGAAGAAGGAAAAGAAGAAGAGAGCAGGAGGAAGACAGGAATGAAGAAAGCGCATATCAAACTTTACTGTGAATGGTGGTGGCGGCAATAGCCCGCGTGGAGACAGGTTAAAATTTTAACTTTAAATGGCGAAGCGACCCGATAAGTCAATAAATTTTTGTACTGTTTGAACTTGAAAAATGTTTGTATTTTGATATAAAGATTGGGTGGGGCTTCCTCTCAAGAGGATATCAACGTTCAAGTCATACGGTAGTAACTCAGTTAGGAGTTCAAGATTACTAAAATCACCGGTTGTCTTCTCTGTCCTAAGTCAAACAAAGTGCACAAACTACGAGTACCCACAGCTCCCGGCCAAAAGTTGACTCGGCAACTAAGAGCAGTAGAGAGGTTTTACAGTTCCGCCGGGCCGGGCGGGCGGTTGCACACAATACATGTGACCGACTTGATGGCGTGTTAGTGTTCAGATTAGTAACAGGTGTTACGCAACGTATCACTACAGTCATCTGTGTACATGCCATGTGCTGTGGCTTGCAAAGTCGGTCATGGTTTGACCGGCCACCGATAGCCTGCCAGCTAAATAATAAAAAACGATTGTTTTTAAAGGCTTGTTTATCTGAATGTCTGTCTTCCCCAATCACGGCGGGTAGGGTAGGGTAGGGTGGGTATTTGGGAGTTTAACGTCCTTTTCCATCACGTAAGGGTGATATCAAAGACTGGGCAACGTGAAAAAGGCCAGTACAAAATATTTGGCCCCAGCCGGGGCTCGAACTCGCGATCCGAGCATTGAGAGTCCAACGCTTCACCATTAGGCTATGCCCCCCCCCTCCCCCCTTCCCCCTCCCCAATTACGGCAGTGGATGGGACGTTAAAGTCTCCATACGTATGACAGCGTGTAGAAAACTTTCTTTGAATGCGCTGACGCTGTACATCAGAATCAGTCACGTGGGTCACAGTATAGCATCTGAGACCATCGTGCACTCTGTATGTGTTGGTGTGTACCGTGTACTGTGCAGGCGACCTTCTTTGGTTGCGGACCGAGGACCAGCTAAACGGCGCAGACCACACTAAGCGCTCCAGTAGTGTAACAACACTGAGTCGTAGAATTTGAATGTTGGACCGCTCGCGCAAACTGTAAAACAAGTTTGTATCGCATTCAGAGCTGTAGTCAGTAATCATCAAGATAGAGTATTTCGAGCGTACAGACGCACTCGCTAGCAAAACCAACCCGGTGACTAATAGACAATCATGACTCCGGGCACTGAAAAAAAAAACCAAAACACAAAAAAAAACCGTCAGCAGTGTGATAGTGGACGCAATCTGTGGGTTGCACGTAGTGCAGATAACAAAGTGAAGCGGATAAAAATAAAAACTTGAAAATAAAAAACACCGGAGGACGTGCTGCACGTCGCCTGTAAATCAGTCTTGCTCCGCTATTGTCCTGCCTATTGTGTAACCAGTATTATGTTTCTCACTCCGTGGCTGCCATGTCATCGTGTATAATTCGTTACTAGCTCAGTCAGAACTCCCCCGTCCCCCCACCCTTTATTTATTTATTTATTTATTTTTAATTTGGACGTGTTGTTTTATCAACTGGTACGCCCTAACAGATTCTCCGGAGTCACCCGCTACAGTGAGAATGTAAAGGATGGGTAAGTGGGTGTTAGGGGTTTAAACGTCTTTTCTTTTTCCCACTACACATGGGTGATATATAAGCATAAAATTAATATTAATTTTGTCCCCCGACGGGAGTCGAACTCACGACCCGAGCATTGAAAGTCCACTGAGATTGCTGAACGTGCTTAGTCCAAAGTTACTAGTCTTCGTAGAAAACACGTTTTTCCCCTTTCTTTCTTTCCTTTTTTCTTTCTTTCTCTCTCTTCCCCCCCACCCCTTTTTTTTGACTGCTGGGGGGAGGGGGGGGGGACAGCTTAACTCGGCAACCAAGCCAATGATAGCTCTTGGTTAAAGGTACGACCTCGACCTCTTAGCCACGTGACTGGGGTTAGGGACAGCTGCGTTTTTGAGTACACCTGCACGCTCAAAATAGTGATTCATAATGATTTGCAATGCTCTTAATGCAATACACTGACGTCTGCCGGTTGTGAGAACAAGAACTGAAACGGCCCAAAGCTGTTCTAGTCAGCGAGTGACCGCAACTGACGCTATGTAGAAGACGCTTCAGTTTTCGCTTTGCGTTTAGCCTTCTGTTGGCTCCGTACCGGTCAGGGCTACCCATGCGTGTTCCGCGTGGCCTCCACACGCTGGTTCAGACGAGAGGGTCACCATGACTGGTTTCGTGTCAGTCTGGCATGTGGTGGACAAAGACGTTAAACCCTCAAACACCCACCCACCCTCGAGTCAGTCTGTGAGACGCTTTGACTGTGCGTGTGTCTAAAACGTGCGGCGATGTTAGACACTAAGAAAACAACTAGCATTGATTTGCGAGTCCAGCTGGGCCCGCATGTAAAAGTCGGGGTTAGGGAGTTTAGTCCCAGGTTAGAGTCTAACCTCAAACTGAACTAGCTCTAGGGTTAATTTTTTTTTTAATCAGGAAGCGGGTCCATTCCAGCAAGGTGCCTATGCCGTTATAGAAGGATTTTTGTCTTTCTTTCTTCGCTTCCTTTTTTATTTAATTTTGTTTTGGGGGTTCTTTTGTCCTAGTCTGGGTTAGGCCCGTAGCCATGGGTTAAATTAACCTCGAGTTTTACATACGGGTCCAGATAATGATGTCGGAAGATGAGCCTTGACTCAGAAACGGGTTAATTCCATTTTTGCTAAGCCAACTTATGTTTTGGAACAGTTTCGCTCATGGATGCGCCTGTACGCTCGAAAGGGGAGCCGGGGTGGTCGAATATGGTAGAGCGTTGGACTTCTAATGCTCGGGTCGTGAGTTCGATCCCGGCTGGGGCCAAATATTTGTGCTGGCTTTTCCATCGTTGCCCCGTCTTTGACATCACCCTATGTGGTGGAAAAGGACGTTAAACAAACAAACAAACAAACAAACTGTACACTCGAAATATTCAAATACTCGATCTATTCTCGTTTCTAGAGAGAGTCAAACTCATTTGTTAAAATCTAGTCACTGTAAACGTTGAAATGACTTGGCGGAGAAAGACTTTGCCAAGCCGCGAATTAGTCTTGGTTGCTTGCGCGGCGTTAAGCCCTAACTAACTAACTAACTCACTCGTTCTGAATTCTGATGACGCCTAAATTAAGGAGCTGAAAACGGCGATCATAAGGAAGAAGATTTTATCTGAAGTGATGTGAGAAGTTTCTCCGTACTAGTATCATAATTAGAGCGTTCCGTGACGTGAGGTTGACGAGAAACGACGTGACCTGAAGTGCGTTGGCAGCGTCGCCAAGTAGTAGCAGGACCGGGACTAAGAGATGCTATGTCAGCATCGTCCCGCGATATGGTTCGAGTGGCCTGTTTGTCTTTCCTGCTCTGCTATCAGCTGGAGGGGTCTATTCAGCGTTGAGTGCGTACAAAGTGACTGTAAACGTTTGCCATATGCGCCCCTCCTCTCCCCCCTCCCTCTTCCGAGTTTCTGCTCTGTCATTTAATGCTCGGCTCGGCTTTGCGGAGGACGAGACTGACGTGTTAAAACGATGGTTGAACTGCAAAGAGATTCAGGTCGTGACCACTCAGGTTCTCTTTGTCGCTCTCTCTTTCTCCCCCCCCCCCCCCCAATCGTCTCGCTCCGGCTCACACACACACACACACACACACACACACACACACACACACACACACACACACACACACACACACACACGGAAGTCTGTTCGGTGGTGTGCATATAACTATATCAATCAGTCAATCAGTCAGTCACAAAGCGGGGACTGAAATTCTAGTGGAGTCGGTGTCATTACTGCACACACACAGCCCCCCCAAAAACACACACACACACACACACACACACACACACACACACCCTCACCCTCAATATTCTTGCTCTCATCACAGAGAGAGAGAGAGAGAGAGAGAGAGCGTAAAAAAAATAACAAATGCGTTACGGAAACCGCTTCCAAGACCGGCCGTTCACTGGCCGGCACTGTCATTTCAATCTCCTCATTTGGCCACACTTTTGCCTGCGTTACAGTAAGAATACAATTACGTTCAGGTTCTGCTCTTTCAAGATGATGTACCTTGCAGTCCGCACTGCAGACCACGCCACATGTCCGTGATAATTATTGTCGTGTACTAGCAAAGAAAGCAAATATGTTGCTTGCGCACCCGCTGTCGTTAAACTTACTACATTCACGCATCAAGTTACACTTTCGCCGCTACGAGCATCAGTGGTATGGGCGTTATGGTAGACATCTCCTCTGTGCACATATCCACCTTTTCTGAAATGTTCATGGCGCCGCAGGCCTTGAGGACGAAGCAGTCAAAGCCTGCTGCCGCTTAGCGCTACTTTATGTGCAAACCTTCACTCTGCTGTTCACTGTGGTGCGTGCGACAGTCCAGTAGTTCTGTTTTCCTAGCCACCGGCCACAGCTTGCCTCTTCCTCCGTCGAAAGATGGACGTGAGATTTTTTAGCGTGCACACTTGATATTTGTGCGTGCGTGTGTACACGAGGGCAGGACAGGCACCGTAAACAAGCCTGCACGTGATTTTAACTCGATTTGGAAAGGGAAAAAAACTCCATCCAAATTCCTGTCCACCAGGGAATCGAACCGAGCGGCTCCAAGATCCGAAGTCGGATATCTTAACCACTACACCAAATCCCCTTGTGCATGCTTTCTTTCTTTCTTTCTTTTCTTTTATGAATCACTCACTCACTCGCTCACTCAGTCAATTATTGGTATGTGCAGACGACTGCGAGCCGCTGGAGAACACGGTGACGCGGAAGGTGGTGGTGGTTGGAGACGGGGAGGTGGGCAAGACGTCACTGCTCATGCGCTTCGTCAGCAACGAGTTTGACGAGCGGTACGAGGCCACCATCTTTGACAACCAGGCGGCGCCCGTGGTGGTCAGGGGAAAAAAGGTACACAGAATAGCGTCTGCCGTATTTCATATTTAGTGCTAACTGAACTTCAGGCTATGGGTAGCAATAATGAGGAGGTGCAATTCCCAAGTAAACCACGCCGCCAATAGACCACTCAATAGACGACAAGCCCCGAGGCCAAAGCCCTGTTTCTTTACTCTGCCGTGCATTGGCAAAACACGTTGCGCCCATACTGCTTTCTTTCCATGTTTCAGTTATATTAGATATACGTGCTTCCCGCGTTGTAGTGTCTGGCCAAAAACCAAAAACAAACAAACAAACAAACAAAAAAATTCGCCAGACCATGCCTTGTGTTGTGACCATTATGCCGCGGCACGCAATTGGCTGAATTTTGGGGGCTCGGCCCTTTTGATTGACACGAGTGGAGTCGTCCATTGTGTGAGAAACACCACGAAATGTGCGTGCGCTTGACCTACACGCCACATAGACATTTCGTGGTAGGTTTGTGGGGAAAAGAAGCAAATTAGTTCCTTTGATCAAAAAGATAGTGTATTTCGTATGACTAGATCACAGCGCTAATGCCTCGGTGATCAATACACGCAGTCCTGACTCTGGGATGTTTCAGTCGTTGAGTCTTGAAAAGTAAAACAATCCAAAACCAAATGGGCACTGCTCAATCCACATGACCGTGCATCGGACACGGGTTGTGATATCGGACTTTATCTCCGACAGTCTCCGTACGCGTCTCGCTGAAACTGTTCTTTACCCCCGCCCGTCGCAACTTGTTTGCGGAGTAGGACTGTAGCCATATTAATCCGGGAGACGGAGAATGATTTCTATGCAACCGGCGCCGATGCCCTTGTAGGTTCTGCCAAGCGTTATCCGGGACTAAAAATGCCCCGAGGAAGCCGGGTATAGAGTAGTTCTGACACTAACAACATTATCTTCTTACTGTATTCTGCAGGTGATGCTGAGCCTGTTTGACACGGCGGGGCAGGAAGGGTACGACTACCTGCGGCCCTGCATGTACCCGGAGACAGACGTCGTCCTGATCTGTTTCTCCGTGGACAACTCAGACAGCCTTCACAACGTGGTCAGCGCCTGGGTGCCAGAGGTGCGCGCGCACCTCGCCAAAGTTCCCATCGTCCTCGTTGGCCTTAAGACCGACCTGCGCGTGCGCGCCGACCTGTCCGGCCCGGCGGGAGTAACGCAGCAAGCAGAGACTTTCGGCGGCTGGGGGCAGGACCTTCCGGGAGCGGTTAGGCATTCCGTGGGGTATGAGGACGGGAGGCTGGTGGCGGCGCAGATCGGGGCACGGGCGTACTTCGAGTGCTCAGCCAAACGAGGGGAGGGGCTAACACCTATCTTTCAGGAGGCCGCGAGACTAGCAGTCAAACACAGGAGAAGCAGCACCCTGAGAGACGCGTGGCAAAGGAGGGGGAGTATCCGAAACTTGTGGCCCAAGAGATTCAGCAGACTCAATCAGAGAAAGTCCTCGTTCTGACCTCTCGGCTGCTGCGTTTTGTGTAGAGTGATCGTTTGTAAGATGGCTTTTGTGGGCGTGGACTGCTGGTATGAGTGACTCAGTGGAACGGATCTATGACATTTGTTTTCCGAGTTCAGTTGTAATGAATATAGGGGGGGGGGGGGGGAAATATTTGTAAATATTGTTAGTTTGAGTTTATCAACAGTTTTTGGATGCACATTTCTGTGATGCCCATGCGAGCGAACGCGTGTGTGTGTGTGTGTGTGTGTGTGTGTGTGTGTGTGTGTGTGTGTGTGTGTGTGTGTGTGTGTGTTTCTGTTGTATTTCCAGGATATTTTTGTAATATTAAAATACACAAATCATATAAATTATTACCAACGTAAGAATATTGTTGGTAATTTGCTTCGAGTTTCCTGTTCATGTTGATTTTCCTTGTCAGTCTACGGTTGTGAGTGTCTGATATTTTTTCAACAGCCTGTGTAACGAAATGACATTAACTTTGCATTGTTGGTCACATGTGTCACCCGGTGAATCACCAGAGAACACAATCAGATAGTGGCTATACTGAATGCTGATAGTGTTACTAGACATGCCGAATCATTGGGAGGAAAAAAAGAAAAATCTTTCGAACTCTGATGTTTCACAATGCTGCACCAAGTACGTGTACCCTCTGTCCGCGTAGTGGAGTCTGTGTTAGTAGCTGTCTAGTTCCTATACAACACACTCTGTACACTAGAGACTGGGGAAACAATTGGGAAAACACGGTTGGAAATCTTCTGTCCGTGGCGCATTCAAGTTCAGGGAGCAACAACTAAAGCAAAAGATGTTGGAAAGATGTTTTTGCGCGGGTAGATGAGTGCTTCAAGCGTTGATTTGCGATTATTTGTACCAGCCGCCGTCAGTAAACAGTACAGTCCCCTTTCGTTGTCTCGGATTTCCTGGCCACACCCGTATAATTTCAGTGTCTGCGGACCGCCGGGTCGGGCGACACAGAAAACGTACAGCGACTTCGGGATTTGTAACGGTTGCAGTGTCACGGTAGGATCTTATAGTTGTCACACCTTTGACACCAACCCAAGTTGCCACTCAGTCAACCGACACGCAGTGAGTCAAAAATCCCCGCCGCCACACAGTGAGTGCTCCAAACAGTCTTTGTGAATGTAGGAATCTGACTCAGTCAGATCAGATGACGTGGATTAGTAGCTGACTGGATTCATTCGCCTTAGGTTTGCACGAAGTTTGTATACGAACTGGTCACATGCCGGTATTGTTAGCGCGTCGTGAGATCGACTGAGTTCATCACTGAGGGGCAGCTCTTCATCACCTAGCAGTTACGTCCCTGTAGCGGCCTCACACGACAGTTTTACTAGTATTGGTAAGGCTCAGTTGGTACAGTTCGCCCGTTAGGGGGTGCAATTGTATACCAGTCAATTCCGTCAATATTTCGGCATAAAGTAAAGTCGTAGAACGTAGTCAGCGGTCACGTGACTTCACCTCGCCAGACCCCGGAGAACATTTGCACCCCCTCCCGCGTTGCGGGGATACAGTCGCCGTCGTTAGTTGACGACTGGAGTTTATTTGCCCCTTTCTGCGCATGACTGGTATACATTTGCAGCCCCGAACGGGCGAAGTATACCAAATTAGCATTAGCAAGTGGCAGAAGACTGACTGCAAGGGTATCCCAGGGCAGGGACGTGTCTCGGGACAGTCGACACTTTGGCCGGGTAAACTAAATGGGTAAATATGGAGAGTTGGGGTAACATTGTATACATATCGCATCCCTGTTGACTCTGACGACCGTCTCAAGTTGAGTGCAGGGTAATATTTATTTATTTGTTTTATTTTGGTATTTTATTTATTTATTTATTTTTTACGCGGGAATACCGCACGCCGGATGGGGCGTTAGTTCTGCTTGCTGAGCAAACAAGAGAGGACTGAGGACACAAGCGAAACCGGTTATGTTGGTTCCCGGTTTACACAGTCATGTACTCTGCTTGCATTCAGCCGAGTCAATTTTATGTTTTATTTCAGTGTCTTGCTTTGTTTTGTTTTGAAGTTATTTCTGAACGACAACTGTGACTGAACCGATTAGTCAGTATCAGTCACGATCAACTTGTTTTCATTCGATCAGATCTTGCTAAGGCAGTCGCACCTGACTGACTGATGTAATAATTATGATTACATTCTGAGTGATAATGTCTATTAAACCGTTTTGGAGTTCTAAGCCGGTGTTCGTGTTGTTCGAAAAATGTGGTGTCATGTGATGGTATATTATGGTGTTAAAAATAATGACAAGCTGCTGTACACAATTCATAGACATCCGGGCCATACTGACTTTGCAAAACACTAAAAGGTCCCGTGCACTGTTTGAATATCTCCTGCTTAGGTTCACGTGACAATACTGACACGCGCGGGAAAACTGAACTCAGTTTCAAGGGCGGGAAACTTAAAAGGAGGAGGGGGGGGGGGGGCACAGTGAGGAGGCGGAAGGTCAAATACATTGAGACTGGGGCCTTCAAACAGAGCACACACCAGTGTGTAACATGCCAGGGGCCGCCGCATGCACGTAAAATTCTGAATAGCGTACAGTTTGGGAAGAGAGGCACTGAATGCCCGGAAAGCTATCGAATCTAAAATCGCTGCGAATTATGTATTTCCTACCCGATTTTTGCAACTGGCGGGACTAAGCCATTCTTCTAATTAGCCTTCCGCGAATACTTAGTCAGCTACGATGGATCAAGTTATTGATAGCCAATCACTGACTCAATCAAACATGAATTCCAAGGCTCTTTTACTGATTCAGTCACACAACTACCGGCGGCATGCACTGATTCCTGTTGTCTGTATAACTGAAACGGCCATGTTTAATGGCAATATATAACGTGATATAGCGGTTTATTTACCAGTGCGGATATCGGTATCCGCCGGTACTGCGTCGCCGAACTGATCACCGTTACTGAAGTTTCCGAACTACATGTAATACTGACTGACTCAGTCAAAGCAAAGGAAAGACCGGCTCAAGTACACTCGAAAAGCAGTTCCATTGCACAGAGGAACTGTTTCCTGTGACTGCAGCATAATAATAATAATAATAATAATAATCGATAATCAGTATTCATCGCGTACTAGGCGCTTTACCCAATTCCTTGAACTGGCTCAGCCGGTCCCAGTCAGTCAAAGCGCCGCGAGCGGCAGCCGATCCGGCCATGACTGATCAGTTACTGACTGACTTGCGGTGACATCAGGTGAATCACTGACACGCATTCCATAATCTCACATACCGTGACTGGACACTGGTCACGGTTAACACTTACCTCCTCCTCCCCCCCCCCCCCCCACACACACACCACCAAAGCAGAGGAGCGGCTGAGGTTGATGGTAGCACAACTGCCACGGACTCCGAATACATCAGTCCGGCACTGAGTAATAATAGTCAGAGCTGTACCGGCCACTGGGGGCCATGTTGCTAGTCATAGTGCATACCACAAAATGAGTGAAAGGTGTCGGCGAAATTTTGCATTGATCTGCTACTTACACATCGCGTAAACACACACGACAGTCTCCGTCATACATGTTCTGCGATGAAAAATTATGACATATACTGGTCACCATACTTTTTCGGTGGCTATCCTATTTGCACGGCACCGTGCGAATAGCGTTTGGATGGTCAGAGCGAAACAGTTATTATTTGCATCACCTACAATTTGTTTTGTCATAATCTTATGATTTGAATAATTTTATTTATGGAACAGTTATAACAAACATGCTAAAATATTTTAAATTGATTTCAAGCCAAAGAAACGAGTATTTGTTTCGTTAAATTAATCTTCAAATTCTCGAGAACATGGCGGGAGGTTCAAGTTAGAATCGAACCACGGTTGCATGTACACATGTGTTTTTGACGGACAGATTACTGTACACTGAAGAGGATTTCAACACATACTTGTACGTACAAAATTCATCACCCTGCTAGTACTACTTGTCATTCCATTGGTTGTTGTTTTGTGTTTTACAACATTTTTACGTTTTGTATTTCCAGGACTCCTAGTCCTACTCCTGTCAAAATGACCGACATCGTTGAGCAGGCCAGCGAAAAACTGGCAAATTTGAGTGTATGTGAGAGAAGCCCTTTACAAGGTAACAAAACAACGAAGGCAAATTAATGACTAAATTTGTTGCTATGTATTCTCGAGGGAAGTCAGACAGGAGCGTACATGTATGGGTACTGCATACATGTTTGTGTCAGCATTTGCTGATCTGATAGTGATACTAGTACTGCTATTACTACGAGCAGAGACATACATAACAAAAATGTTATGTATGTCTCTGCTACGAGTCTACTAGTACTAGTTATTACCACTGACAGGCAGTGAGAGACTGAGACCAGAGTCATGTGTGTACAGACTGATGAGTGCCATATGTCTGAATTAATAAGCTTGTTATGTTTACCTGTCACTAGTGGCAGCAACACAGTTAAGAGCTGAAATGTGAAATTATCACAGACTCTGATTTACCGCGATCATTTCAGCAAAGTTAGAACTTAGATTTGAAGTGTATCCTTCATCATTTGCATTCATTTTGATATTTGTGTTTTAAAAAAAAATCTACGGTTGCCGGTATTTCAACATGCATTTTCAATGTCCCCATGCATGATCTAATTGTTATACACTTACAGAGATTCATCGGAGTGATGATAGGATACAGACGTCCTACTCTCCACGATCATCATGCTCCGATCAACACTCTTTACACAAATCGGTGCGGACCTCAGGCTCCGAGGCCGAGCAAGATCGAGATCATGAGGATCGGGTCCGATTCAACAAGCTGGTGAAGAAGGCGAAACAACTGGCCCAGGATGGGAAAGTGCGAGAGGCGCTGGAGCTGAACAGACAGGCTCTACAGATACACCATCATGAGAAACTCGCTCGCAGGATAGCAAAGATGGAGGTAAAAGGCTATGATTGACAGTGGGATGTAGAAACTACCTTTACTTGAGCCTGGACTTGCTAGCCTCGTTTTGTGGCAAGCTCACTGTGAATGCACAATATTTTGGGGAGGAGGGTGGGGGAGGTAAATGGTTAGGCCTATGGCACATGCTGTGAGCCTGCAGAGCCTTTGCACACCGGTCAAACGGCTTTTCTGTTCACATACATGTTAAAAATGTGCAATGAGCGGACTGTGCCGCTGGCATGGCACTGGACAATACACGAAGCATGCGGTCAGCGGATATTGCCTGGCGTTGTAAGGAAGAAAATAGGACTGTGTTCAGTGCCCCTGGCGAGCCGATTGGATTGGCTGGGAGTGCATATTACTGCTGGTAGGCATGCAAAATCGTCACGTCTGGTGGCCCCCTGAGCGTTTGATTTTTCTTCTGTATTTGGAATTTTGCACCTTCTTTTTCTTCTTCTTCTTCTGCGTTCCCTGTTCTGGACTCCGCCTCAGATGATTAGGTTTGTGGTCTTTATATAAGCAGTGGTCTTCAAGAGGTCTGTTTTGCTGCCCCAGAGTTTCTCTGCTAGTGTGGCTCCGTTCGGCCAGTGTTGTGTCCTTGCTTCTTTGAAAAGGGGGCAGGACTGCAGAATGTGTTCCGGGGTTTGAGGGGCTGTTCCGCACAGACAGTCTGGTGAGTGTGACAGCCCAAGGCGGCACAGGTGGGCACGCAGTCTGCAGTGCCCAGTTTGTAGTTGGAAGATGGTGGTCTGTTCATAATGCTGGAGCTGTGGAATATTGCACCAAAGTTTTCAAGACAAAAGGGACAGACCTCTGAATTCATAACTTTCAGGCCTAGATACTGTGTCTTTTCAAGTATGTAGTAAATCGTCCAGCTCACGTGACGTGTAACTGCCTGTGTTATGTAGACTACACTGCTGGCAGTGCACAGGGTCACCTTTCTTGAAATTTGCATAATTTTGTCTCCTTAATTAATCTTTCCCTGTTCATTCTCCTGTGCAGGAGTATCTAAAGAATTATGGAGATGAAGAGGACGATGATGAGGATGACGATGGAATGGTGGAGCTGGGTGGAGGGTTTCACCTCTACAAGGACCTGTGTGGGAAACTGTACAGCCACCAGAAACACGGCGTTCTCTGGCTCTGGGGTCTGCACAAGAGGAAGAAGGGTGGCATCCTTGGGGATGACATGGGGTAATGAATAATAATGATGTAATTTTTTTTTTTTAGTACTTTGTCTAGTTGCATGGCTCGAAGTTCCGCGAACTGACCCCAACATGCACGCTTGCTTGAATCACACGCCTTCTCCCACATACTCGACATCAACATATTACGTACGCATAGAGCTGTTTCAGTTTTGGAATTAAGAAATTTTTGTATTTTTTTGTTTTTTTAAAAATGATTTTATCATTATTTTCACTATCAGTTTCTCATTGCCTTCACATTTGTGACACCGAACAATCTACTACTGTTCCTGTATGTATACATGTCTATTTTTTTCTTCTTCTGTTCTTAGGCTTGGGAAAACTATTCAAGTCATTGCCTTCCTGTCTGGCTTGTTTGACATGGAGAAGGTGAAGCACGCTCTGATTGTTGTACCTGTCAGTGTCATGGTCAACTGGGAGAAAGAGTTCAACAAATGGCACGTCCTAAGTTAACTTGTATCCTCCCAGCCTTCTCATACACACCATCTCGATTTTTATTCCTTCCAGTTTTTCCTCATTTGAATCCATGGAAATCTTTTTTTTTAAGAGCAAAAGACAAAGGAGACGTACATTAACCTTTGCAGTATGTTGTGAGTGCAACTGCACCCACAGTATCGTTCAAACGTCCATAGCTCAGTCAGTTTTCAGGCTAGTTCCACGAAACATCATGACTTAATCAATAAGGGTGTTGCTGAAGTGCTCACTCAGGCTCAGTTTGTTGTTTTTCAGGCCTTGGCCTATCTATACAACAAGTCTCACAAGTTGTTGCAATATATATTATATACTTGGATGAAATGATACAAAAATGTTACATCATTTGATTTTTAAACAATTCATCAAAAACATTGTGAGAAAGCATTGTGAGAAAGGGAACCCATTTTCGTCAGTAAAACCACTGAACACGGATGCTAAGCACAAGAAGCTCATAAAGCTGACTACACAAAATCCATCAACCTGGAGGGAGCAGAAGATATACATGTATGTGTGATTTTGTTGGCTCCCTTGTGTAACAATGGGAGTCTATGTATTAACCCTCCGTCGTCTGTGTGTGTGTGTGTGTGTGTCCAGAAAACTTTAACGTTGTCATTTTCTCAGAATCTACAAACAGCAGAGGCACCAAACTTGGCGTGCTGATAGACAATCACATGACCTTTCAAAACATGTCATTTTGAATGACCTTGACTCAAGGTCAAGGTCAATAAAGCTCTCTGTTTGAAAATTTTACATTGGCATTTTCTCGTAATCTACAAACACCAGAGGTTTTAAACTTTGCATGATGATAGACATTGATAAGAACTTTACAGATATACATGTAGTCAATGGCCTTGTGTCAAGGTCAAGGCCATACAAGCTATTTTTGTGAAACCTTAACATTGGCATTTTCTCAGAAGCAACAAACAGCAGAGGTGCCAAACCTGGCGTGCTCATAGACAGTGATAAGACCTATGTACACATTCCATCTTAAATGACCTTGACTCAAGGTCAAGGTCATTAAAACAGTCTGTTGGGAAATTTTACATTTGCATTTTCTCAGAATGTAGAAGGATCAGAAACCTCAAACTATGTGTGATGATTGACATTGGCAGCACCTTTACAGTCATACCTGTGTTCAGTGACTTTTAGTCAAGGTCAAGGCCATGCAAGTGTTTTTTTGGAAACTTTAACCTTGGCATTTTGTCCAAAACAACAAACAGTAGAGGCACCAAACTAGGAATGATGATAGACAGCAATGAGACCTACCTTTCTGAATGACCTTGACTGAAGGTCAAGGTCATTAAAGCTGTCTGTTATGAATTTTAACATTACTGTTTTCTGGGGAACTACAAATACCAGAGGCATCGAACTTGGCATGATGATAGACATTGATGAGATCTCATTTGAATGACCTTGACCAAAGATCAAGGCCATACAAACTGTTTCGGGGAAAATTGTAATATTGCCAGGGACTCAGAGCGCCAGAGACACTTTACTTGACATGATAATGGATAGTGATAAGAGCTTTACAAACATACTCTTGTGAATGACCTTGACCTGTGTCACAAGGGAGCCATGGAGGCTTCTGCCTCTCTAGTTTGTAATTTATCAACAAGTAAATAAACAACAGAAACATTGAATGCTTCATTATGCCTTACATCAGTATGCTTTTGCCCCATTAGGGCCCCGGGCATAACAGTCACTGCCTTTCATGGAAAGAGCAAGCGAGAGAGGGAGCGATCACTGGACCGTGTCCGTCGGCGTGGGGGTGTTTTGCTGACAACATACGGAATGGTGGTGACTAGCTGGGAACAGTTGGCACACGACGACAACAGGGAGTTTGTCTGGGTAATCTGGTGTTCTGAGTCGGCCACTAGGCTACTTTCATAATACAGGGTCCATACAGGTCATGGAATCCTGGAAAAGTCATGGAATTTGGAAAGCTTTTCCAGGCCTGGAAAGTCATGAAATTACCTCAAGAGTCATGAAAAGTCATGGAATTTCGGAATTTTATGGAAGCCATTTTGAGCCAGACAGTGAAACGGTCAGCTTGGTGATTACTCACTGGACTGATTGCCAAAAATACCAACAAACTGCCTTCCCATAAGGCTAATGACTAACTCTGAACATTGGTCTTGCTGACTGCGATAACTTGGATAAGCTCCAAATTTCTACCCTCGCGTGTGTCAGTGTGAAAGAGGGCGAGGAAGGTGTCATGGAAAACAGGAGAGTTGACCTCGAAAAGTCATGGAAAAGTCATGAATTTTTGAGACTGTGAACCTGTATGGACCCTGAATTATATTATTATTAATATATTGCTCTTTAGTTTTGTGAGAGATCAGTTGAGTTATACTTGTGGTCATGTTAGAGGCTTTCAAGGTTTAAAATTTCTTCATGAACTCATTTAAGGTTATAGAAATGCGACTAGTATTAGCAGTTTGAAATAACATTGGTATATTCCACTGACGGTCACTGCATCAACAGAGGTATTTCAATGGTTGAACAGTCCAGTCATTGAATTTTGTGGCCGATTTTGCTTTGCTGTGCAGGATTATGTCATCTTGGACGAAGGTCACAAGATCAAGAATCCAACCAAGACGACGAAAGGCATCCACGCAGTTGGTGCTCATCATCGCATCATACTGACAGGCACACCTCTTCAGAACAACCTCAAGGTAGCTGGCACTTGCTGCTGGAAGTTCTAGTGGATGCTTTTTTTTTTTTTTTTTTTTTGGCTTTGACAAAGTTTATTCCAAATGTGTATTTTTAACAAAATATATACTGTAGGCTTAAGTATTTTGTTCCAGGAATATAGGTACTGTAAAGAATGAGCAACCAGACAGACAAAAAAAAAGGGGGGGGGGGGGGGGGCAATGTTTCTTGGACATGGGAATGAGTAGCTCCGACTGCAAATCAATCGGCTGATGGTATCACAATCCAGCCCACCCACCTTGAATAGTGCTACTGTGTAGTGTATGCTTTCAGTTTGATATTGAACTGCCTGAGCATTGTTGATGAAACTATTTTTTTTATGTGTTTTGTTTTATTTTGTTTTGTTTTCTCAGAGAATAAAGTTGATTCCCTCTCCTTCTCTTCACACCCCCCCCCCCCAACTCCCTCGCTCCACATAACACAGAACTGTTGACTGTTAGTTTTATACGTCAACCGAGGCAAGATGTGTCAGGTTCTTCAGTCAGCACTGGCCATGCAGAATGAATCTGTCCTGTGCTGTAAAAACCAAAGAGGTAGTGTGGAATATTCCGGGCTCAGCACTACCCAGGTTAATGGCTCAAGACAGGTTCATGACAGAGACCAGTTTACAATTAGACATAAGAAATATGCAACTCCCTCACCAGGGATTTGTATCCAATTCAGCATTCTGGCCACCTTCCCCACATTTCTTGCTTGTCCATGCATTCACACCCTTCACACCCAATGTGACCCATGCTTACTTTGTAAGGCCCGATGCACACGAGCGTCAGCGTCATGATGCCGCGCGGCGGATCTCACTCCCGGCGGCAGTTTCATGGCGCTGCCACGTGTGCATGACATTGGTGCCTGGCGTCAGGCAACAGCATCAATGGTGCCAGGCGGCGGAATCCTATGACGCCGTGTATAGAACATGTCCTATTTCTGCTGCCGACGCCGCGCTGCAGACTTGGTTTCAGCCAATCGGAAAGCAGTGTGGGTCAGCGCTTGCAGTGTGGGTCAGCGCAACAAGCCATGCAGGCGAATGACGCCGAAGCCAAGTGTGCACGCAAACGGCGCACACCGCGCGCTCACGCGAGGCGTATGATGCGAGACAGCCTTTGCTGCTTGCTTGATGGTGCTGACGCCGACGCTCGTGTGCATCGGGCCCAATACTGCACCTCTGCATCCACTTATACACTTTCATTTCACTGATTTTTGTGTGTGCTACAAATTGTCCCCATTTTTTTTTTCCAGGAGTTGTGGACCCTGTTTGATTATGTCCATCAAGGTTCTCTTCTTGGCACGTTGCGGACTTTCAAACAGGAGTTTGAGAACCCCATCATTCGGGTATGTTGCACTGCCTGACAGCTTGTGGGTATCATAGCGTGGAAATTACAAGATAGTGTTTGTGTTCTCACTGATCAGCAAAACTTTCATGACTTGTAAGACTGTACAGTTGTTTGTTGCTGTTGTTGTTGTTTTTTTTTTCTGGACATCGCCAGAATGTACAGGGGTTCCCATCATGCATGAAATAGTGAGATGAGAAATTTGTGAATTCCATCCAGATATTCATCTTTTGTCCTTGCAACGTCTTTGTGGAATTTTACGAAGCTGGATTTTGAGAACAGATTTCGTGCACCATGCTCAAAATAAAGTTAGGTTCATCTCGCCTCCCCACCCCCGCACCCACCACACCCCACCTCCTTGTTAAAGAAAAGAAAACAAGGAAAGGCATTTGCTTTTAAAATTTCCTTGTGCATATATTTTCGTCACTCTGCCCCCCTACCCCTTGAAACTTGTCAAGTTTCAATGAATGCTTGGGTGTTGTTTGTTTCTGTATATTTTATTTATTTTTCACCTGCAATCAGGCAAGAGAGCGAGACGCGACTGGTGGAGAGAAAAGACTGGGCCTGGAGATGGCGGAGAGTCTGAAGAAAATCATCGCCCCTTTCTTCTTGCGTCGCACCAAGGCCGAGGTGAAGGACAAAGAGAATCAGGAGGGGAAGGAGGGAAGCGGGCCTCACAAGTCTGTCAAGTGAGTCTGAATTTTCGTCTTGTCATTGAAACATTATTCCATTGCTGAAGTGTTGAGTATTATTAAAACCGCAATCTGTTATTAGAAAGTGCCAAGGTTTCTTGGCTTCAAGTAAGGTTTTTTTTTTTTTAATACTATGGGAATGTTTCTAAGTACATGTACTGTATTTTTTATGACAGGATGCCGACGATGATGTACAAGAATGACTTTGTGGTGTGGCTGTTCCTGTCAGAAACCCAGCTGAAGATCTACCAGGACTTCTTGCAGCTTGACAGTGTGAAAGAGGTGTGTGGTGTTAGTTTTAGCTTTACTTTACTGTCCCTTTGGGGAAGTCAGTTTGCTTGCCCTGAGGGAAGCGTGTCACTTTGGTGCAGCTCCACCCACCCATATCTGTAGATTTTGTCTCTGCAAATCTGGTGTCGGAAGCTTTCAGACGTATAGAGAGTTAAGAATAAAAGCAGTCAAGATATTGGGTTAGACAAAATCTCTGCAAATGAAAATTCATTGTTAGTTTCCCTTGGGTTTTGTTTGTTTTCTGGTTTGTTGTTGTTGTTGTTTTTTTTAATCTTTAAGCCGTCATTGTAAGACTGAAACTTGCATACATCTACTTGTTCAGCAAACTCAGTGGGGTTTTTTTCTTGTCATTTGTTTGTATGTTTGTATTTTTGCCATGTACAGTACATGAACACCAAAAAAAAAAAAAAAAAAATGTTTTCAGTTGCTGACATCCAGTCAGTCTCCGTTGGTGGCCCTGACGGTTCTGAAAAAGATCTGTGACCACCCACGTCTGCTGTCTCTCAGAGCCTGTCATCAGCTTGGACTGCATGGCCACGAGTCAGTACATGTTCACTTCTCTGTCAGTCTGTCTGTCATGTCTGGTACATGCAGTTGTGTAGCCCCAAATTTGGGTTGTTGCTCCATGCCTATCACTAACATGTAGTGTACCGTGCACGGGGATTGCCCCATTCTCTGGTTCTCTTCCTGCCTCATCTTTCTTTTCATTAGTTTAGCTTGTCCGATAGTGTGAGATGGCATTCAAACTTGCTTTCTTATTTTCAAGTGCGTACGCGAACATACTGTGTGTAATGGTGTGAGTTTTTAGATTCCAGCTTTCTAAAGTTCTAAACTTGGGCTTGCTTGGGAAACAGTTCATGTATGACTTGCTTGGTATGAGTTGGGTTACATTGGTAGCTCCTTACTGGATTGGCAGTAAATTCAATAATATGTTTTCAGGATGGACGAAGACGAGCTGGAGTTGCCGAGCTCGTATGAAAGTGCTGTAACCAAGGTGGAGCAGCTCCCTGATGAGGTGCTGGTGGGAGAGGCGGGTAAGATGGCCTTTCTCCTGTCCCTGCTGAACCAGCTGAGGGAGGACGGTCACCGCTGTCTCATCTTCTCACAGTCCCGCAAGATGCTCGACATCATCCAGAAAGTTCTGCGCAATCATGTATGTTTCGTCTGGGCCTGGTTTGTTTTATAAGCCGTTTATGCGTTGTTTACAAAATGTAGAACAGACACTGCATCATTACACGGATATATTTAAACGGAGCAGTTGCCATGGGAAATTTTACTGGCACAGGGGGTGATTTTGAAAGTCTTGGAATTTTAGATATAGATCTAAGGATTTGTCTCCAGCTTATTCAGCTAAAACTAAATCCGTAAAGGAGACCCCTTTTTCTGACGACTTTTATAGTTGCCTATCTCACAAAGCAGGGTACAGTATTGTGAAAAAGGAGAAGAAAAAAAATTATTAGACATCTGCACGTTTGGCCTGTATTCATCATGTTGTGCCAAGATATGGTTGGCGGGACCATTTTGTATGCAAGTTGTGTTTTATAACCATTCCGTTTTTTTTCTTTCTTAATGATTTAATAAAAGCTGTCCTCTCCACCCTAACATTGTCTTCACTTGGTGCCTGTAGTGCGGATGCGTAAAAGTTTTTATGTGTAACTCGTGGAACATGAACATGTGCGTTTTGTGTGTACAGGGTCACAAAGTGAATCGACTTGACGGCACAATGTCCATTGCGGAGAGAGAAGACCGTGTGCAGAAGTTCCAGAGGGACGGCAGCTATACTGTCTTCCTTCTCACCACGCAGGTAGACTACGTTGTCACAGATTTTAAGTTAAAATAAGAATGAGGGGGAAAAAAAAACCGCCTGGAATAGTAGAATGATTTGAGACTTTTCCTTAATGTATTTGAAATTGCTGAAATAGCTTGCTTAGCAGTCCTTTCACACTCATATTTCATACGTATGAGGACGTATGCACCACACACACACACCCACACACACACTGTCTCTCTCTCTTTGTATCTGTCATTTAGACAACAAATTTTGTACAAACAGGTAATTACCATAATCACAATACCTTCTGTTTATCAGGTTGGCGGAGTTGGTCTGACGCTAACAGCTGCTGACAGGGTGGTCATCTGTACGTATTTAGTACCAGTATTTTCGCCTGCTTTTGCCCAAGTCTGCTGTTTTGTCCATTTTTCGTCAAGTTTGATTTTGAATTAAGAGAGGGAATTATGAAATTCTGACTGATTTGTCATAACAACGCAAACTACTTCTCTGAAGAGAATTTTCGTTGAATCACATTTTGCGCCTAGATAATTTTCATTTTGATGAATCCAAATGCATTGAATGTTTATTTTGTTTCTGGGTGATTGTTATTTTTGTGACCGTTTTCATTGAATCTCCTTCATTTTGAATCGCATGAGGGTTTTTCACCGAGTCACGATATCCGTTCTGTTCACAGACGATCCCAGCTGGAACCCTGCCACAGACGCCCAAGCCGTGGACCGTGCATTCCGCATCGGCCAGACACGCAATGTGGTGGTGTACAGATTGATAACGTGCGGGACTGTGGAGGAAAAGATCTACCGCAGACAGATCTTTAAAGACTCCATCACCAGGCAGACAACAGGGGGCACAAAAGACCCGTACAGGTATGAACGAACCACGACAGATCTGTCTGCAGGGTCCGTACAGGTCATGGAACCATGGAATTTGAAAATAGCTTTTTCAGGCCTGGAAAGTTATGACATTATCACAAGTCATGAAAAGTCATAGAATTTTATTGAAGCCATTTTGAGCCAGACAGTGAAACGGTCAGCTTGGTGATTACTCACTTTACTGATTGTCCAAAATACAGTTTACCAACAAACTGCCTTCCCATAAGGCCAATGACTAACTCTGAACATTGGTCTTGCTGACTGCAATAACGTGGATAAGCTCAGAATTTCTACCCCTACGTGTGTCAGTGTGAAAGAGGGCGAGGAATGAGTAATGAAAAACAGGAGAGTTGGACTGGAAAAGTCATGAATTTTTGAGACTGTGAACCTGTATGGACCCTGCGTGTGAAAGAAAAGAGCCTAATCACCTTACAAATCCAGGCTACTTAGGCTTTTTTTTTTTTTTTTTTTTTCAGATGGTCTGTTCAGTGTTCAGCTTTGGTATAAAGTACTGTATTGTGGTATTGTTTGATACACATGCTGTCTTTCTATCTGTGTGTGTCTCTTCGTTTCTGTGTGTGTTTGTGTTTTCTCTCTCTGATCTCAGAGATGTGACCCGTATTTGGTATACATCAACACACTCCCTTCTGATACTTACTGAGACAAGACGTTTCATGGATATTTTTGTTTTATTCAAAAACAGCTTAGAAAATCAAATTCACATCAGGATATATGTATACACATACTGTATGTACAATTTTGACAGATGTTTTGAGTTACTGGTAGACACTTTCTCACCTCGCTCTACGACCACACCTAACACAATACACTCTGTGTACATTTTACCCC